>VWZI01008402.1:923691-1006951 GCA_013396835.1 Psilopogon haemacephalus | reverse complement strand
TTTCTCCTTTTTTTTTTTTTTTGTTTTCTCCTTATGTGTTCTCGGTGTTTCCAGGTGAGGCTTGCGGTGTGAGAACAGTTTGCGCCTTCGTAGTAGGTGCTGGGAAATGAGCTTTTGGCTTGTTCTGCAAGGCTTTTGTTAGTACTAGCCTCTGACATTTCTGGAAAGGTTTCCTTGTGTCGGAGACCTTTTTCCTGCTCCCCCACCCCTGAGAACGTCTTGACGATTACACCCAAGAACTTGCCTCTATCTATCACGAGGAATGCGCATCATCATGATTTACGTGGTGATAGTAACTGCTTTTTATAACCAGGTTGTCAAATAGAGAAATAATGATTCAATGATTTATTTTGTGTACTTTTTAATAAATGAGATAAGTGATCCTGATGCGTTTATTTGTTGTGAAATGTTTCTAAAAAGTTGTTAGAACTCTGGCAGATACAAGAGTGTCTCTATAGCTCCCCTCCTCTAAATAGCCCCTTTTTGGTGGTAACCACGTTGCTGTTGTTGTGAGTGCACGTTCCACGTGTGAAGAAATAAATCAAGGCAAGTGATAAGATTTTCCGTATGAAAAAAAACACAATCGTGTCACCATGACACTTCTTGAATTACTTACGTGATTGTTTTGATGCTCTGAAAATATAAGTTCATTATTGAAACAAGGAAGAATGTCATCTTGCAATGTTTTACATGGTAAAGTCAGTGTCAAGGTCTTCCATAGGAAGATCTCCTGAACTTCATACAAATGAAATTGCTCATGTATGTGTAAAAATTAAGGTGACTTAGAAGCCATAGTTATGTTCTCTAACATGTCTTCTGCATTACCACTGAGTTTTCTTTTTTTTTTTTCATATTTCTTGAATGAAGTTGAAGCTAACAGAAATTAAGTGATTATTTTTGTTATTTTAATACCCACGGTATGTTTCCTGAGGCTGATGTAAAATAAACTGCATTTGATAGTTTCTTGTAAGTAAACTGGTGAAAACCAAATTAGCAAATTAGCCCCTTTAGAAATTTGCTGTTTTGTTTGGGTTTTTTTGTTGTTTATTTTTTTTTTAAGTGAAATGTGGATTCCCCTTACCATGAGTTGTAAAAAGAGGGAAGAAAGAATAACTGCTGAATAAACGAAAGATGTGTGTTAGTTTCCTGTGTCTGTGGTGACAGGAAAAATGCCCGTTAATTGCATAGAGAATCTCATAGTGATTTTGTACATGGAGCAGGTTAATAAACAGATAAATGACCAAAGAAAGTACTTTCTTCTTTGCTTTTTAGGACTGACTGAAATTAAACACCTGCTCCTTCTCTGCTTTCACCTTCAAAAGTCTAAAGGTAATATTGAGTCTTAGGCAAAGATTTTTAGGCACTGACCTTGTAGGTTAGCAGATAGTTAACAAATGTATTATCTGATAATAAAGTGTTTTGGAGATATTAGAAAGATCAACAATATTAAATTCTGGTGATGGTGACTGTAAGGTCAATTTGAAGCTAGATCTTAGAATGTGACTTGTTATTGGTAGAACAGTTTGTATTTTTCTGTTGCTCTGCTAGCGACCTTGGCTATTCTATAAAAACATACCTTATTTTAAGACTAATTATTTGAGTACAGAGGTAACTATGGTCAGTGCCTTTTTGGGTGCTGTGGGTTTTCGAACGGGAGAATAAGAGGCTGAAGAACATTACACAAACTGAATCTGTCGTCTGTATTTATTTTTAAGTTGCACCCCAGTGATTTGAGTAGGATGGTAAACATGAATGTGGATCATGGATCTGTGCCATGAATNTTTTTAATTAACTGCCATATTGTGGCAGCTCACATTGGAGCTGGCCCACTAGCCTCTTAGAAATGTGGTAAAAGACCCTGTCTTCACCTGTTAATTTGCGTGGCACTCAGCAATTTTTTTTTTTTTTAATCTGGTGGTGCTGTGGGCTGAACCTGACAGTCTTTGTTTTCCTCTCTGCATATTTGTTTCATGAATGATGTCAGATGAACTTTGGAAATGCTGCTTATGGGTTGTTGGTGTCAGAAAGCTAGGACCAAACATAAAATGTTGGCACAATCAAGATAACATAGATTGTTGGCTTGCCAAAGCTGCAGATGGTACAAATCAAATTAAAATCTGATAGTCTACAAAACCTGATACCAGGTTCTTCTACTCAGTATTTCTTTACTGAAGTTATGCTCACAATGAAAGAAAATGTGGAAGCCATGTCTGTCCCTTCTTTTCCTCCCTTGTTCTTACTGTCAGTCAGTAGCTGAAGGAATTGAATCACAGCCTTTTCCCTGCTAGGGGAGTTCTCTTTCATTCTTCTCCTTGCTTTCTCCTCTACATAACCCCATTTGTTCCTGGGGTTTCTGCTCCTTCATCAATTGCACATAATTCTGCCACTGTTTGGCACTGAGTTGAGTCTCTTCCAGTTACAATTTCATTTCCATTTTAAGGCATCACTGCAGGAGTGTTTTGCTGTTGGAGGAGGGCTTGCTACAATTTCCATGTGAGCCTGCCCATTCATTTGATCGATTAAATTTGCCAACAAATTGTACAGTGTGTTGTTTCTTCAGGAAGCATTGTGTAGCAAGAACTGTATGGGTGCAGTATTCATAACTACTTCTGAAGGCTAGAGGCAAAAAAAACCCAGTCTCTTGTTTCTCCCTTCCAATCTCTACAATGTTCTTGAATAATTCTGTCTCAGAGCACATCATTTAGTGGCCCAGGAGGAGCAGGAGTGAATAGCTACTTTACATGTTTGCTGCTGTTTTCCCAGGGATGCCGAGGAAGTCCCATTGTTATAAGGGATTGCAAGAGTACAGTCTGTATAAGTGACAAACTGGGTGGTACTTTGCCACTGCTGTACAAGCCCTGCCGGGCATGGCTTCAAGGCTGGAATCCTTAGATGATTGCCAGTGCCACCCTCTGTTTGGCATTTGCATGCAACAGGCTGCAAAGTAAAGCATTAAAACTGTGTCAGAAATACTGCCAAAAATAAGGTACTTGTCTAAGTTGTTCTAAAAGTAAGGAGCTTGCAGGGAAATAAGGAAGTGGTAGGAGGGAGAAGTCATTTGGAGGTAATTGAGTAGGAAACGTGAAAAGCGCAATAAAAACAGTTTAAACTATAACGATCCTTTTATTGTACAGTGGGTTTAGACACCACAAATTACAGTTATTAATTTATTAATTTGTATTTCCAACCTAGCTGTTAAGGTTTGACTGCCACCTGTACTGGACTTCTGCAATTTCCTTCATAGTAACCCTGTAACACATCAATTGCTGTAGTGTGGCAGGCAGTCATGATTCACTAACTGGAACGCAGGTACTGGATAATTATCTATTTACAGTCATTCCACTATGAATCTCTAAGTGTGTTGGCTATAATTAGTCCCATACTGACTAACAGGCAAGTAATTTTCCAGCTTCAGAGAATCATACGCAGCTCCCTTTCTCCTGACTTTGAGTTGCCAGTCATTTTCTGTTCCTATGTATTTGAGGTATTTCTCAGATTTTCTTCTAACAATCTGTTCATTCCTTTTAGTACATTTTTTTCTTCATTTGAAATCACTGTAACACAAAGTTTGCCTCCTGTGTCACTTCCTGCACAGCACAAGTTCAGCTCTACTTCCTATTAGTGGGCTTGGCCTTTGCCTACATGGAGCAAAGCCAGACTTTGTTTCCCTTTGTGTTGTAAACAGGCATGCTTTAAGAGGAAAGAGCTTTGCTAACCTAATGGGAACAAAGTCCAGAGGGAAATGGAAATGAAATAGGTGGGAGAAGATTATACTAATACCTTTATGAATCAATGAGCTTCAAAGCTGAGGAGTTTATTAATGAGGTGTCTTGATAACTAACTTGTAAGGAAGAAGCACCTCCAGCTTCTGCAGTATGTGGGGACAGTCTGATGTTCTCAGAAGAACGAACCTGTCAAGTCTGACCTGTCTGTCAGTGTCAAAAGCAAATATGGAAGGATTAATAATTTTAAAATGGATTTCATTGTTCCAGAATATGAAAGCATAACCTGCTTTTATACTAAGTTGTGGAGAGTTTATGTTGCATTCTCTATGGCTTCTTGTTTTAGCTTTTCTAGCATGCAGCTGAATGGTGAATTAATGATGAGGAGCCCACTACACAAAAAGTAGCCTCCACAAATAAGTCTAAAGATTAGATTATATTTCACCTTGACCGTATTATAGACAGATTTCTCATTTTATCTTTTGCCATGTTCTGTTTAAGACTTGAGAGTTGTTTTCCACAAAAATGTCTGATGCATAGGACTAAGACTGAAAGTTTTAACTGAGTTTCTTGCATGAAATTAATTGCTTTAAAAGTATTAACCGCAAAGTTCTCAGCTAATAGTAAGGCAAACTGCAACTTGGGATAGGAAGCTACCAACTCTATTAGCCTGTTTCTTCACCAAGAGAATGTCTTTTCTGAAACCAGACAGGAGACAATATCTGAGGCATTTTTCTGAGGCATTTTGAAGCCTAGTTTTTATAAACATCTTTTATTTAGCAAATATCAATAATGTTTGTATTCACATTCAGTGAAATTGCAGTATTGAGGTAGCCTTGGATCAAATACTTGGATATATACTGAGCAGAAAAGAGATACTCACTTCAGAATACATTTTGTGTTTCTAAATCATCCCTTTGAGGACTAAAAGTATGCCAAATCTGCAAATGAAATGGAGACACTAGAAAATTATGTTCACTGTTCTGTTATCTCAGTTCTCAATGTCATTTATGAGTACATGAAAACATGTTGATTGAAATGAATTTTTGGTATTTCAGGTATGTAATTATGGGGATGCTCTTGAATTATTTCTTGCCAGCTAAAAACCCCTCCCACCTTTAAAAAATAATCTTTTGTCAGCTATGTGGCAGAAGGTAGAAAATAGTTTGTTCTGCAA
Organism: Psilopogon haemacephalus; assembly: GCA_013396835.1. Lineage (NCBI taxonomy): Eukaryota > Metazoa > Chordata > Aves > Piciformes > Megalaimidae > Psilopogon > Psilopogon haemacephalus. The sequence continues at coordinate 1,002,052 of VWZI01008402.1, read as the reverse complement.
AGCAAGTTATTAAAATTATTTTTTGGTAACCCTTAAGTCTAAAAGCAAAACTTTGCTTTTCTTTCAGATGAATGTCTGCAGGTTACGCTTAACAGTACCACCTGATGAAGTCTCACAGTCTGAACAGGGAGTAAAGGAACCTGAAAGAAAGAAAAATGTAAGTTTTAAGAATCAAAGTTAAATTTTGTATAAAAAAGGGAGTAAATACTACCATCCACTGAAGTTGATATTAGTTGTTTTGGAAACCCAGTGCCCAGTTATCTTGGAAGACTGAAGAACAAGTGAAAGTTGAGCAAGTCAGCTGTGAGCTTTGAGCCTGAGCCTTGGGGTTGGGAATAGCAAAACTGCATGTAAAATAGGACAGTAGAGGAACAGCACAGAAATTGTAGATATTTGTGACTGAGGTATCTTTAAGACTTCATTATTTGATATTTATATATTAAAGAGTAGGAAATTCCTGTCAAGATCAGAATCTTACATTAAACAGGATCTTTATCATTACCTGAAGGGGCTTTTATGTTTCATGTAGGCTTAACAGTGTGCAAAATTTGAGCCTTAATGTGTTTTGCTGTGAACTGATGAGGTACTAGTAAGAAATACAAAACAAAATATTGAAGATTGTTCTGAAGTGAAAATGATTTGAAGGTCATCTGCATAGAAGGGTTTGGAAGGTCGATTTTCTTGTAGAAGCAAGTAGCATGCACATATGAAAAACAAAACCAAAAAAAGCTTGCAGAAGGTTTGGTGTGGGACTTGTTCTTTAAGAGCTGTGTCAGAGCAATAGGTATTGTTTAATTTGTCTTAAGGATGGAAACGAGAAAGGAAAGCTGGACAGGCTTCACAACTTCACCGCACTTACACTTTGATAAACCAAAATCAAACAAGAAGTTGGCTGAGTTTACCAGACTCAGTGTCTGAATATCAATAAGACAATAGGAAGCAAAACCGAAACAGGATTTATTAGAAATAATTTCTTAGTGGTACTCAGAAGCAAAAGTAACTGTAGAATGACCCAGACAAGCATTTTAAAGCAATAAAAATAAATACAGAGTAAAATTGTCAAGATAAAGATTCCTTATCAGGTATTTCTTGTTCTGGAATTTTTTCATACACTGCTCTGGCAGAGTAATGGGTCCTTGAGGATTTGTACATGTTGCTTACAGAATGGATTAAAGAGGCCTTAATGCAAACTAAATTTGAGCCATCATTAAACAGCAATAATTCTTTATATATAGAAGTGTTTAGCTGTAGCCCAGAGCTGCTTCCCCCACCACTTACTCCCTGGGTGTTTTTTGAATTTGTATCTGTTTGCAGAAGCTCTGGGTCTGGCCTAGGCATATGGACCTGAAGCCTTGCAAGTCATGTTTGGTTTTGAGGAGGATAGCTACTGACTCATGGCTTGCTCACTTTACTGTGCCAAGTCGTGTAATAATAAGAAAGAACTGTGAATGATTAGCACATGGACAATTTGTGGTGACTTTCTTATCTGACAATTTTTCTTCTCTGTGGGACCTTAATGAGACCTGCTCCATAATACAAAGTAGACAAATGAAGTTTTTTATATCAGAGAATGTTAAGGAGAGGATATGAAAGGTAATAAATAAATTATTGAGCTCATGAGTGATGGATCCTTTTCAGTTGAGACCAGAAAGTTGGTCTGTATTTTAATTGTTGTGTATTTGGAGCAGTTTTCTAAAGTTCACTACTTTTACTCAATTTTAAAGACTTCTAGAAAGCATACATTCAGCCTTCAGAGCTAGAGAGGATGTAGTCAATTTCATAGCGATTAAAAACCACAGGGTAATTGTGCCACTACTTATGTTTTAGTGTAGCCCTACAAATTGTTTAGTCAGAGTGTAGAGAAGCAGCTATTAAAAAAATTGCTGATCATGGTCTTTTAAACTCATCTTTAAAAGAAGACAGCAAAATTACCTGTAGATTTTTGTAGTCTATGTTATGTCTTGGTTTATGTATTTGAATTAGTTAACACCGTAACTCGAAGTGCACATAGGACCCTTGACTAGTCACACTATGATACTTTTCTCTTACTGCAAAATATAACTTGGAAAAAAATGTCTCCTGAAAGCAATGATCACATATTTCTGCTGATCCATGCATGCTCAACTGACTCAGTATTAATGAACTGATTTAAATTGTTTGAGAATAACAGGTTATACAAATGTTAGATAATCCTCACACAGTCCTTTGAGAACTCTGTCCTCTTCTTGGAAATAGGGACCATAGAGAGAAATTAGGGAGCTCCTCCATTCGCTTTACTGTTTGTGGTCAAAAAATACAGCTTCACCAAGAATCACATTTAACAGCAGGTTTCTTGATGAAATTTAGAATTCTGTGCTATCTTTAAATGATGAATATTAAGGAACTAGGAACGAAGGAAATGTTTTTGGTATTTAAAATACTTCAGAGTGAATTAAGGAATTGAACTGCAAGGATCATTTCTGGGATTGTGTAGCTTTTGCTGAAGTGCTCAAGTGAGTCTTAGCCTGGCTGCCAAGCACTCCCCTGCTCGGGCAGTGAGGTGCTCAGTGAGGTGGTTGAGTCACTAACCCTGGACGTGTTTAAGGGTCATTTGGATGTGGTGCTTAGGGATATGGTTTAAGGTGAATCTTGTAGAGTAGGTTTATAGGTTGGACTTGGTGATCCTGAGGGTCTTTTCCAACCTGGATGTTTCTGTGATGTTTCTGACTCTGGAGAGTCTTCCTGGCCTCTGCCTACTGCAGATGAGGAAGGAGAGCAGAGACCTTGTTGCATCAAAGGGAGTGCCAGAAAACTATAAATATAGCATGGCATGACATTTGGTTGTAATCTCCTCTTTCAAATCTTTCATTAGAAGGAGGTGATTCTGAGCTGCCCTACTGTGACATAGTAATGGCTCACTGACTGATCCTTTTCTGTAGCTTTCTGAGGCTCAGTACTATTAAGAGATGTTTCAGTTGCAAAATCAACTAATTAATTGCACAGAAACTCTTGCTAGTGGCGATCCTGTCAGTAACATGTTTTGGAGCTTGATGTCAGTGCAGAACAGATTCTACCTTCCAACCCAGTGCATTCTATGATTCTATGTTAGTAGCTGTTAACCTTTTTAATTGTAGTCCAAGCATAGCATTAAATGTATTGAATTTCATTAAGTTGCATTATGTTTCTACACTGACATTTTATTGTTGTACATCATAGCATACATGTATATTATTTATGTATATCTGTGAAATCAAAATGAACAAGTGTAAGAGATTAAAATAGAGTGATGGAGCTAAGCAGTTTTGTTGCAACAAAAGATTGCTGCAGGCATTACTGTACAGGGATGGCCTCTCTCCATCTTCAGTGAAAGGCTGGCAGATGGTACACAGTTAGAAGCTGATCTCAAAAACTGAAGAGGATTGAGCTTGTGCTCCAGCATGTCAGGTTGGATTTTTGCATTCACATTTAGGCCACCTTTAAAGAAACATATGAGAACTGGCGTCACAAGCAGAGGCTGGTTGGTCTGTTTGTTTGATTTTTGTGGGCTAAAAGACTACTGCTATGTATCTGAATCGTTCACACTAAGGGAATACAGACTCTGAAACTCTCATTTTTGTTCCATTACTTCTGTTACAGATAGACAGTGGATAGTAATAGCGTGAGGCTGTTTACTTCACCATGAAGTACAAAGGAATATTGTGCTCATCAGATTGTATGCAAAATCTGCGTGTCCTGAAGCCTGCCTTGCCTTGCATAATAAAGGACTACCAGACAAATGTATTGTCCCTGTTTGGGACTGGGCTTATTTTTATCTATCAGTGCCTTTCTTCACTGTCATGGCTAAATTTGGAAGTGTCATTGGAAACTGCAGATAGGCATTTGAGAGCAGAATACAGAGATATGTATAGGCAGATTTTTGTTTTGCATTTGTACACATGAACAAGAAAATGAAAATGAGATAACACTCTAGAAATTGGTGTCACTTTGCTGTCTTTCCTGTGGCTTTCAATAGAGTCTGAGCAGCATTAAACTCAGATTATTGCTTTGGCTATATGTATCCTCAAACTCTTTAGTTTTCAAAATTTTTTAAAGCATCACAAATCTTTTTTTGCTTCCTAAGCAGGAATACAGATGCATAGCAAACTTTTTTCTTTTTTTCTTTTCATCAGTAAAAAGTAGGCTGTAAGGAAGCCAGAAGGGGAATTTGCTCCTGTATGTGATGGAGCAAGTCAAGCAGAAACCTGTGTCAGGCCTGGATCAAAGAACATAAGTGCAATGAATGTGGGGCTGTTGCACACATTGAATCTAGGACAGTGCCTATTTTCTTTGCTGATCTGCTGCTGCCAGCCCACTCCCATCAGCATAGCAGAAGTTGTGCCATAACAAATTCAGTTCACCTGCTACACGTGGATGGTGTTAGTGTTCAGCACTGTTCAGCACTTGATTCTTTATATTTACTGATTAAACAACACCTTCATTAAAAACAGCACTACATGAAAACCACAGAAAGAATTCCACTGACTTCAGTGATTTTTTGTTGTATCTTATTTTCTTGGTATATAGGCATTGCTGGTCTGTGTAGGGATTTCATTGATTACATATGACTTTGCATAGTACCTGTCACTTCCGGGCTTTGAGGCAGGCACCTGAATTCTACATTTGAAGGAGCTTGAAAGTTGGAGTTTGTTAAATGATGTTTCCTATTAGTGTCGTGAATTTAAGAACATTTACGTCTAGATCTTGGCGTATTTTCCCTGTTTTAATACAATTGGTATATGAAATATCCTTAAATGTAATCTGGGTTTCATGAGCTGCAGAGGAATATGGAAAAAAACAACAACAAACAAACAGCAAAAACAAACAAACAAAACCCTCTGTAATACATAGCTACTTTTATCAGAGCACAGTATCTTTCCTTGGTGAACTCAGTATTATAACTTTGCCATTTTGCTGAACGGAAGATATGTAACCCAAGTAGCAGTGTGAATGTTCTTGTTCCTTGTATAATTAGTGACAAGCAAAAGACAACTGAATATTTTGGAAACCTTGGAATGTGGCAGTTGAGGAACAGATAGAGCTTTGCATAACTGATACAGTTCTGGTTTTAAAAAAAACCATATTTTAGCTGGTTTAGGTAAACAGAAGATTATAATGTAGCAAAATTTTAAGGCCATATGAGCACTAAACCCAGAATTGTGCTAGTCATTACATTAGAAGTCTTTTTTTCTTCAGAATAAAGTACCTTCTCTATGCCTTTGCTTCAAGTTTTGGAACAAGGAGAAAGTATAAAGTGTGTTGTTATCTGACTTACATTTAAAAAACTGGTGGTGATAGATTAAGAGGAAAATAATCTCTCAGTATTATTTACATAATGCATATAAAACCATTGTCAGTACAAAAAGCAACAAACAACTTCTATTTAGGGCTACACCTGTTTCATGCTAATTGTGCTACTTCCTTGGACAGACATAAACAGGATGCATGGCAATTATGAAGACTTTTGCAACCTTGGGGTGTAGGCTTCTGTTTTAAATATTTATTAATTAAATAAACACAGTCTGCATTTCTTTAGTACAAGTTGTGTGATTACACCAAGTGCAACACCACTGTTGCTGCAGACAAAGCCTGTTCCTGGAAGCTGCTGTTGTATTAATGAGCATCAACATGATGTATTTGGGCTGTTACCTTGGACTGTCACATAAATGACTATAGATACAAATTGCTTAAGCCAGGTCCATATTTTCAGATCAGCAGCTCACACCAGAAGGGATTTTAAGCACAATTTGGGGCAACAACTGCTCTTGTTCCAGCACAGCAAGTGCATAGGCAGGTGGGGAGTGAGAACTTTACTATATTCGGAGCTGATTGATATTTTGACCTTAAACAACAATGGTTAACCAATCTAACAAAACCTTCCATCTTCAAGCACTCTTATTTGTTAACTTCACAATATTTACTTGTTCCTAAGTACTTGCATGTATTTACTTACTCTGTTATCACTGAGATACCTCACTCTGCAAATCAGAGTGGAGACAGGCAAGGACCTTCTAAGAAAAATGTCTGTGTTCTCAGAGTGGGTATGTATGGGTCATAGAAGAAAACACTGGGGAGTACTTGTCTTAAAAAACATTCCAGGGTCCTTGGAGATGTGAAAAATCCAAGATTTGTAGAACAGGAAGCATGGTAGAGGGAGGATGTGACAAAGGAAGAAGAGAGAACATATCAGAAAAGGAAAAAAAAAAAACAATGAAGGGCAAGAAATAAACAGGGGTGGGTAGAAGTAGCTTAAGAGAGGAGATAAACTGGCAGAAAGTATGCTCAATATATACATAATGATGCAGTTGTGTGGTGTTTGAGAAGCCAGCCGTTCAGCAGGGCCTCCTTTAGAGGAAAAGGTAGATTAAAAAAAAAAAGCCATCAAGCTGAGCAACCCATCCACCTCTCAGGCCTGCATTGAGCAAAATTTTCTCATTGTAATCCTTTCTCTAAGAGGAGAGTGCATCAGTTTAGCCCTTTTTTGTCAGGCCATATGCTAAACTATTGAAACAAGCTGTAGAGTGGAAATTAAGAGTTACCAACCAGAGAGAAGGGGAATATAAGGTAATCATAGCTGGAACAGGACAGCAAGGAAAAAGGCTAAAGAAAGATGAGAGCAGGTATTTATATAACTGGTAGTTTGCACAGCTTTAAATCCAGCAAGAACTCATACTGAAATTTTAGCAAGCACTTGCTTGGCATAGTGATTCTAAGAAGGGAGTAAAAACAATATCCTGTATTTTAAATAGCACATAGTAGAACTGGAACAATCAACAAATTCTTTTAATCTTCCGAAAGAAAAGTGGCAAAGGCATCTTGGGAGGCTTGTGCAAATGTAGACAACAGGAAACATTAGAGTTGTTGCAAGAGACACATAACCAGTCTACCTTTGGGCGTACTTACTCCTGCATGTACTGTCCATAATGTTGTAAATTTAAGTCTTCATGGTCAGTGAAATGTGTAAGTGCTATGGGCGATTCTCCAGCTGCAGTTTGAATTCTGAAAGGGGAAAAAAATTCTTCAAAGCATGGAATGGTATGGTCATAGTTTCCATTCAGAAATCTGCAAACAGCACTTTAAACAATTCTGCTAATGTTCGGAGACACAAAGGATCTTGGTAATTGCTGGTATTCAGCTGTTCAGTTCAAAAAACCCAAATGATCCTGGGTAAAGGGTATGGAGTTATGAATTCAGTGTCTGGTGCCTTAGTAACCTCTAAACAAAGTGTGTATTCTTTTAGTTAACAGGAAGATGGAAACCAATATGTAATCCCTTTATCCAGATGCAGGGGAGGAGCTGCCATGAAACTACTAAAGAAACTGTACAACCCTGGAAGCAAACAAACACAAAAAAAATCTGAGTCATGTCCCTGTCTAGTCTTTGGTTTCTTGGGACTGGACTTTTTCTCTGTAGTTTTCTTAAGGGAACGAAAGCCCTCTCCCAAACTTCTACCTCTACTCTTGGAAAATGGGTTGTGTGTCCAAACAGCAAAACAAAAACCTCCCCAAAATACATAATTAGGAAACTTCTGACTGCAAAACTTTGCATATAAAGTTTTCAAAGTGCAGAATTAGATAATGTATAGATCGGGCTGGCTGCCCAATTATTTTTTCCATCAAGGGGTTTTAAGACTTCCTTTTGAAAATGCTTGCTTGTAGCTTTGTTGTTCTTTGCCTGAAAGGTTGTTTTTGTCAGGTGTCTCTCTGTGATTTTTCCCCTCCCAGCCCTGCTCACACATCCTCAAAATTTCACCAAAATAGTTAAACTATTAATGATGCAGTAAAGGTAAAATATGTGGGATTTACAGTGTTGAGAAAATCTGTCAGTGCCTGCAGAAGGAACACAATATGAAGCAAATGTCTGTCTTTACCCATTCTCTTATTAATGCAAATAGATTTTCCTGGGATTTTTCCCCAAAGAAATACTTGTCACTATACTTGTGTTAGCCTGGCTGTTAAGAGCTGTAAGTGTTACTGCTTTAATCTGCACATGGATTCTCCATGCAACTGCAGACTGATATAAGATGCTGAGTCTTATCTATTCCAGTCTCTGTTTGGTATCAAAGAGGGTATTTAGATACCCTTAATTTATTAAAGAATCTCAAAGTTTGTCAATTTTCTTGCAGTGTCATTACTGAAGAACCAAACATGCTAAGGTCTAATAGTAGTAGTAAATATTCTCAAGCTTACCTGTATGCTGGTAGCATGAGAAGGAAAGTTCAGTGGAGTTACTTATAACTGATTTGTGCCCAGCACTAGCCTTTCAAAAACAATGTGTGAAGCTAAGCAGTAACAGCTGTGTTTCCAAGATTGTCTTTCTACCTTTATATTCAGAAATATTCACTAATTTTATCCTAGTTTGCAGCTGCTCAACATTAGGTAAGAATACTTTTTTTCACCCTTCTTTTTAAGTCATAACGTGGATGTCTTCATTTAAGCTAGCTGTTTAAATTGTTTGTAATCAAGAAGAGAAATGAGTACTTTTGCAGTCTGACTCATTTCAGATGATTGCTACAGAAGGGTGTTTCTCTGGGTTGATTACAAGGGAGGCTGGGTGAGTAGTCACATCAGGTGGTTACATCTGACCTTGCAGATACTTATTTGCATGCTGAGGGAATTATTCCTACTGTTTGCATGAATATTTTTTTTTACTAAATGGACAGATTAAATTAAGGAGAGGAGTCTGTTGCAAAGAGTGCCTCAAAGTTAAGATACACAGTTATTACAAGGATGTTTCACAGATTTCTGCAGATCACTAAAATAACCAATGTAGGCACTTTAAAACAGCTTTTCTATCTGCCTAGCAAGAATCTATTTCATTCTTATACAATATCTGATAACACTGGAATAACATATGAATGCTGTTTTCGTAGCTTTGCTTTGGCTCTTACATTGACAGTTCCACAACTGCAGCCATGAAATGAATGTTTGGTAGCTTTAGAGGTCCTTGGTTAGCATTAAGTGCAACTAAATTCTTTGTTTATCTCCAAGATAAACAGATAATTTCTGAGCTCTGTCGAAGGAACCTTGCCTAAGATGTTTTAATTTGAATTTCTTTGAGAGCTTTCTAAAGTTTTGGATTACATTTGTGAACTTTTGTATTTCCTGTAGTAGGGTGTAAGGATCAGTTCTGTGGTTGCTTGAGTTTAAAGGGAACTGTGAGAACTGACAATTCTTTGCAGGAATGCAGAGACATTGCATATGTTGGTGGATGAAAATAAAGCCAGGATAAGATTTTCTCTCACATACCTCTGCCTCTCCTTACACAAATTCAATTAGTCGTCTCTAGCTGTACCTGTGTCACTTCCACTAAAGCCAGTGGAAATTAGATATCTCTCTGATTTCTATAAGTTAAAAACTGGTCACTGATCTTTCCAAAACCTCAAAACATTTGGGAACTACTGTTCTTAGATACTGTCATGCCTTCAGTATCTTTGGCTGTTTCTCCTAGCCCTATGTTACTGTATTTTTGTTTGACTGTTGCTTTTTTGTTCTAGTACTGATTGAAAAAGAAAGTTGATTGGCTGTTTTGTTGTTTTTTTGGTTGTATTTTTTTTTTCCCTTTTAAGGAACTCTACCACATACCAAATGGTATGTCTCCAGGGAAACTTTCCCATGGGATGGTGTATGGTGTCGTGCACCGAACTGACAATAATCATAAGAAAGAAATGGTGGTTTATGGCTGGTCAGCTGATCAACTGAAAGAGGAAATGAATTATATTAAAGAAGTAAGTTGTGCTTTCAACTTCAAATTTTTTATATATCCTTTTTGTATATCCATGAAGAGCTTTAAGTGTGTATGGGATGACTGATGTCTAGCCCAACATCTAAGTCTGAAGATAACAGCTTGCCTTATTAGTATCTAAGCTGGGGAAAAAACATGCTCTATACCAGGAACTGAATAGTCCTGACTCAAACCATCTGTGCCAAGTGATACTTGTTAATGTGTGCTGTATGGGCTACAGCTAAACAAAAAAACCCTGCCAAACAAATCTTGGGGTTCCTGAAAGCATCAACCAGATCTAGGTCCAGCTGGAGTACTGTAACTAGTGGAGTCTCCCAGGGATCAGTGCTGGGTCCAGTGCTGTTCAAAATCTTCATCAATGACATTGATGAGGGGACAGATAGACAGAGTCTGCTCACCAGGTTTGCTGATGACACCAAACTGGGAGCCTTGGCTGATACACCTGAGGGCTGTGCAACCATCCAGCAAGACCTGGACAGACTGGAGAGGTGGGCAAAGAGGAACCAAATTAGGTTCAGGAAGGGCAAGTGCAGAGTCCTGCATCTGGGGACGAATAATAAACTGCACCAGTACAGGCTAGGAAGTGATCTGCTGGAGAGCAGCTCTTTGGAAAGGGACCTGTAAGTGCTGGTGGATAACATCCATGGGACAGCAATGTGCCCTTGTGGCCAAGAAGGCCAGTGGGATCCTGGGGTGTATTAGGCAGAGTGTGTCCAGCAGATCAAGGGAGGTTCTCCTCTCTCTCTACTCTGTCCTGCTAAGACCCTCATTTTGAGTACTGCATTTAATTTTGGGTTCTCCATTTTAAGAGGGACAGGGATCTGCTTGAGAAGGTCCAGCAGAAGGCTACAAGAATCATTAGGGGACAGGAGCACTGCCTTATGAGGAGAGGCTGAGGGACCTGGGGCTTTTTAGTCTGGAGAAGAGAAGACTGAGAGGGGATTAAATAAATGTTTATAAATATCTGAGGGCTGGGTGTCAGGAGAGAGGAGACAGGCTTTGCTCACTTGCTCCCTGGCATAGGACAAGGAGCAATGGATGTAAGCCGCAGCACAGGAGGTTCCACCCCAACACAAGGGAGAACTTCTTTATAGTAAGGGTCACAGAGCACTGGAACAGTCTCCCCAGAGAGGTTGTGGAGTCTCGTTCTCTGGAGACTTTCAAGGCCTGTCTGGATGCAGTCATCTGTGACCTGAACTAGATTATGGTCTTGGTTTGGCAAAGGGGTTGGACTCAACAATCTCTTTGGGTCCCTTCCAATCCCTGACATCCTGTGATCCTGTAAACTTCAGCAGCCTCGTCTAGTGGAAGGTGTTCCTGCCCTTGGGGAGGAGTTTGGAACCAGATGATCATTAAGGTCCCTTCCAACCCAAACCATTCTAAGAAAGTCTCTCTTTATTTGCTTCCCATCTCCCCTAAGCCTCCAGTTTTGAAAAGGCCCCTAAATTAGGTGACATAGTAAAATCATTTGAGTATATTTTGGGGCATTCTTAAAATAGTCAGCCTCATAAGGATGACTTTGTACTACTTTTGTTGTGCATGCTCATTTATCGTAATTGGCAGAAGCTCTCCTGAAAGAAAAATCCCTGCATTTCTGATGCTGCTTTTTTCTGTGCTTTCTCTCTTCCTGCCAGTCCTTGCTTTTCAGGCTTTGGCAATAATCCCCTAACTAGCCCAGAGCAGATAGTTCAACCTCTTTCTATCCGCCTTCACCACCCAGAAAACTGTCAGTCAATGGTTATCATGTTACCCTGATAATGCAAAATTAATTGCTACAAAATAGGGGAACATTGAGACAAGCTAGCAGCGTAGGAGACTTCAGTTATGTGTTCTAAATATCTGCTTGGTCTCTACCTATCAGCACTTGCTTCTCTTCTTCATTACTCACAATTTATTAGCATTCACCACATTCAAGTTCTTGCACTTGCAGTTAGGCTATGTCATTACCACAGTGCAGGTGAGGTGTGCTTCCTTCCATGTTTCTTATGTAGTTTGACTCCTTGCATAGATTTGGTAGCCAATGCCCCTCTTTCTGGGAGGGAGGGAGTATAGAGCAGAGCTGCTAGAAACATTTCCTCTTGTATAAGGCCATCCTAATGTTTTCTCTTTGTTCCTTCTCTAAGCCTCTGCAGACACAAGATGAACTCACTGCTCTAGGTTATCAGTAGTCTGTGTTTGATAGGCATTGGGAGGGGAAAAGAAGAGGAGTTTGAATAGTTGGAAGGTAGACTGTAGGCAAACATTTAACATTTAAAGTGCGTACAATATATGCTCTTGAGAAGATTGGCACTGTGCATGCAATGGCACATAAACTGCTTCTAGCATGCTCACTCCCCCCCAGCCTTTAAAAAAAAAAAAATAGAAAGACAAAGTCTCGTTTCTTAAAGATTTGAAATCTTACTGATAAATTTGTGCTGCTATTTTGTTTAGCTATATATGAGCTTGGAAGGGTTTATGTTAAAAGGATACTCAGAGAAAGCAAACCACTTGTAAAAGTATGACAGAGTATTGAATCTGTGTGTGGATGCTTGCTTTTTTTTTAGAAAGAAAACATTCTATGCTCAAATTAACTTTAAATCCTTTAGTGATCATATTAGAATTAAATATGGATAATATATTTGAAATCCATTATTTGAATGATTAATTCACAAGTATTTAAGTGTGTACAGAGAAGTTTAGAATTGCTCAGAGACATTTATTGGTATCATCCCTATGTAGACAAGCCTAGAGACTTAAGTTTTTGTATTGTTCATAAGAGTAAATCCTGTTGAAGAAAAGGTAGATTAATTCACTCAAGTTCTCCAATTAGTTCAAACCAGCACAAATGGAAATCACCAAAAGTAACAGTGATGGAGGAAAAAAAAATCATGTCCTAGTATAAACAGTATCATCAGTAAGTCTGATAAAGACGCTTGGTTTTTCTCTGACACCAGGTGAGAGCAACTCTGGAAAAAGTAAGAAAGAAAATGTATGGTGAATATGATGAAATGAAAAGAAAAATACAGCAACTTACGAATGAACTGAAAGTAAGTATACTTTCAATTGTAGGGAAAGCATATGAGAAAACTGTCCTGGTGTTATCTAGAAAATTTTTTTTTTTTGCTTTAGAGCAGAACAGAAATAATTTCTCAAATCACTCAGTTCCCTGTTTTATGTGACATCTATACCCTTTCTCCTTCTCCTGCTTTCTCACTTTTGCTCTCTCTTTCCCTCTCTCTCTCTCTCTCTCTCTCCAGGAAGGTAAAGTAGGATGGGGATTCTTTTGAGTCCCTGAATTGCCTGCTTTTTGGAAATAAAACAGTAATTAATGGTAATGTTTGTACCAGTAAACTGCCAGGTGAATTGAATAAGTAACTTACATAATTAGGAGTAATGTGCAATTTTTATGTCATCTCAACAGACTTCGCTTTATTATATTGACTTTGGTTAAACAATATATGAAAAGTAGCAATGTTCTTTAGTCTTAAAGTGCTTGACAGTTTTAAAAATTACTTAACCTCTTGGGTCATGGTTCAACTTTCCAGTGGTCACTTGATGACCTCTCCTTCTGATACGCTGCTTTAGCAATAAAAGCTGCTTCTGTCTGTAGAAGTATCCTTCATATTAAATTGCTGAGTTCTTTGATCCAAAAAACCCACCCTGAAAACTTGCTGTGGATTTTGTTGGATATCCAACATTGATTTTCACAAGCCCGGGTTCAGATGAAGCTTTGGCAATTAAGCATATTCTGACTTCAATGGACTGGGACTCAAGAGCTATGCCCTTCTGACATCTTCATTTGGAGGCTGTCAGTTCCCTGCATGCTGCATTACATATAAAGATCAGAACTTGCTGTTAAATTGATGCTTTTACTCTGTTGCAACTAGTCTTCCAAAAAATCCCCAAACCTAAACAACAAAACAGAAAAAAAACCCAAAACATCCAGACCTGAGTGGAGGAGGGAAAAAAAACTGTAAACTATATTAAATAGCCCTCATGATGCCAACAAGGTGATTTGTTCACCTTGTTGAACATATAGGCAAATGCTGATTTAGATGCAGTTTTGTCCCCTTTGCTCCTGACCCTTACCAAGCAGCAATGGTGGTATCTTGCCTTTCCAGATGTTCTGTCAGACCAAGAGAAATCCTGTACAAGTCTGAACATCTTTGTTAAATTAAGGATTTCTGACCACCTCTTCAGAATCTCTGGTTCTGCAGCGAATGAGCCGTTTATGAAGCACTCCTCAGCACTCCTTCTGACATAAATGGCACATTACGAACTCTCTTCCCCCGCTTTTTTAACACCCCAGACTGCCTCAAGTGCAAGTGTGGTTCTACATAACAGCATGAGGGGTTTTGTTTGGTTGCTTGGGTTTTGGTTTTAAATGATTGCCATTCTATTTAGGGATCATGTTCAAAATCCTTCATACACTCTGCTTCAGCTTTTATTCCACTCAATTTCCAGGATTACTTTTTATTCACAAAGTTTGTCTGAACTCTGTATCCTGCCATGGGTAGTATGCTTCACACAACTTTCCTAACTTCCTGTCGTAGGTTTTGTTTAAGAGTGTGACAGACTTAGATTATTTTATAGGTTTTTTGTTTTGTTGTTTTTTTTTTTAAGGCAGTAAAATAATAACACTCTTTCTGAAATGGAGAGGAATACAGAAAAAAATTTATTTAAAGATATGCAGGAAAAGATACAGCACCTTAACACCTAATCCAGATACAGGATACATGAGAATTCCCCCAAAACCTTCTCCCCAGCCAAGCTAAACCACCAAATCCTCAGTGCTCGTTTTCAACCTCCCCATTGCCTCCTATTTAAGGCCCAAACAGGCCTGAATTGCACAGCTGGAAATGCACTGCAGCAGCAGCCTTGAAGGTCATGGGGAAGGTTGACTCCTGCAGAGTTACCCAGATAAGAATCCCTCTGGAGATCCTAAAGGAAGGAAGAAAAGAGAGAGAATTACTTTGCTGCCTACTTATAAAGTGTCAGCAGAATTATGGAATTGAATAACAAAATTATGACACCTGGGGATGCCCAAGTTCGTCTCCTGGGACGAACCTGGGACCCTCCTCAAACCACCACACTTTCCTAAATCCATCCAAAGCAATTCTGCTTTTGTTTGTTTGTTTATGTAGGCTTTGTTTGTTTATGTAGGGTTAAGAGTAACTGCTTGGCTTCTGCATCATTTGCTGACCTAATCTGTGTGTAACTTGTTGGCTAAACGCTCGTTGTTCTTCCTATCAGTCCCTAGAGCTTTTATCAAAATGCAAATCTGTTCAGTCTAAGCATGTGAGCTGGGCTGGCCTCAACTAGCAATATTTTTTTTTTCTTTTTATTATTGAATGGTTTGTAACTATTTACATTGTCTAGTCTCTTAAATGATGTTTTGTGCCTTCCTCCCCCTAGTTTAAATGTGTCTGTACCCGACAGATGATGACAATTTTCACACAACAAAGCTCTCTGCTGACTTCTCCTATCTGCTTTGTATTGTTTCATCCTTAAGTCTTCTTGATCTTGCTTCTTTACATTCCTGACTAGTCAATTCCTTCCTAATTAACACTATTCCATACTTCACCCAAACCTTTCTAGATTTTCCCATGTCTTGCATTCTTCTGCTTTTTACACAGCACCTTTTTACAGTCTGCCCACATCTGCTCACTGTGGGGATAGAAACTTTCTGAATAGACATCTGACAAGTGTCCTCTTGTCCTTTCAAAAAGAAGAACTTTTGCAGTGATTATAGACTAGCAATTAACAGAGTTACTTGTGCCTTATTTATGTTAGTATATTTGGATTCTAAGTTTTGTTGGTTTGTTTCTGAGGTCCAAGAATACGGTTTGAGGCATGTATATTTTGAAGCATCCTAGTACTATGAAAATTAACCAGTCTCTTCTGTAGGTCCCTTTGAAAGAATAGGTAAACTTGATCATTATTCTATATAAAACTTTTTTTTTTTTTTTTTTTTTTTCCTTGCTCAGGTGACAAATGCTCATCAGGAATCCTTAGAGAATCATGTGCGAGTGCAGGCTGCAGCCTTAGATAGCTTTAGTGAAATGAACAGCTCCTTGACATCAGCATCAATAGACTTGCAGGTACCTTTTAATAGCTGTTTCACAGCTGACAACTGCCTTTTCTGACATGGATTTAAAAGCACACTTAAAACATGGATGACAAATAGAGATTCTAATACTAAATAAGCCCATAAAGTACTCTCTTGTATATCTAGGGTAGCTAAATCAGGAAACTTAAGGAAAAAAGTATTTCAATATCTGTATTTAAAAAAAAACCAAACTGTTAAAAATGTTAAAGAAAGTGTAACCCCCTAGATGAGCAGTGGTGAGCTAATAACAGTGGACAAGGGGAAGGATGAGATTCTCAACAATTTTGTCTCAGTCTTCACTGGCAACCCCTCTCCTTACTGCTCTCATCTTAGTGGCCCACAAGATGGAGACTAGGGAGACAAAGTCCCTCCCACTGTAAGCAAAAGCAAGACGCATGACTATGTGAAGAACCCGAAGATATACAAGGCCATGGGACCTGATGAGATGCATCACAGACTCCTGAGGGAATTAGCTTAGTTGCCAAGACACTCTCCATGGTATTTGAAAAGTCCTGGCAGTCAGGTGAAGTCCCTTGTGCCTGGAAGAAAGGAGACATCACACCCATTTTTTAGAAGGGTGGAAAGGAGGACCCTGGGAACTACTGAGCTATTAGCCTTACCTTGGTGCTGGGAATGTCACAGAACAGATCCTCCTAGATTCTATGCTGAGGCACATAGAGGACAGGGAAGTGATTCAAGACAGCTAGCATGGCTTTACTAGGGGCAGATCCTGCTTTACCAACCTAGTGTCTTTCTATGATAAAATGACTGTGGCAGTGGACAAGGGACAGCATATAGATGTAATCTATGTGGACTAATGCAAGGCTTTCGCCATGGTCCCCACAACATCCTACTGACCAAGTTGGAGAGATACAGATTTGATGGAGGTACTGTTCAGTGGATAAGAAATTGGCTGGATGGTCACATCCAGAGGGTGGTGCTCAATGGCTTGAAGTCCAGATGGAGAGCAGTGACAAGTGTTATCCCTCAGGGGTCTGTACTGGGACCTGTGCTGTTTAATGTTTTTCTGAATTATATAGATTGTGGAATCAAGTGCACCATCAGCAAGTTTGCAGATGACACAAAGCTGAGTGGTGGAGGAATGAGGTGTCATCCAGAGGGACCTGGACAAGCTGGAGAGATGGGCCCAGGTGAACCTCATGAGGTTCAACACAAGCAAGTGCAGGGTTCTGCACCTGGGCCTGGGCAATCCTTGCTATCAATACAGACTAAGGGATGAGGTGATAGAAAGCAGCCCTGTGGAAAAGCACTTGGGGGTGCTGATGGGTGAGAAGCTGGGCATGAGCAAACAGTGTGTGCTTGCAGCCCAGAAGGCAAATTGTGCCTTGGTCTTCATTAAAAGCAGCATTGTCAGCAGATCCAGAGAGGTGATTCTGCCACTTTGCTCTGCTCTGGTGAGACCTCATCTGGAGTACTGTGTCCAGGTGTGGAGCCCTCAATACAAGAAGGAGGTGGATCTGATGCAGCGGGTCCACAGGAGGGCCACAAAAATGATCAGGGCGTTGACGCATCTCTGCTATGAAGACAGGCTGAGGAAGCTGGAATTGTTCAGCCTGGAGAAGAGAAGGCTCTGAGAAGACCTAAAAATGACTTTCCAGTACCTGAAGGGGGCCTACAAGAAGGATGGAGAGAGACTGCTTACAAGGGCCTGTAGTGGCAGGACAAGAGGCAATGTCTTCAAACTAGAGAAGAGTAGATTTAGATTGGGTGTTAGAAACAAGTTCTTTACCATGAGGGCAGTGGATCTCTGGAACAGGTTGCCCAGGGAGGTAGTTGAGGTCCCATTCCTGTAGATATTCAAAGTGAGGCTCAACAAGGCTCTGGGCAACCTGATCTAGTTGAGGATGCCCCTGCTTACTGCAGAGGGGTTGGACTAGATGACCTTTCGAGGTCCCTTACAACCCAGACCATTTTATGATTCTAAGGAAAAATACAGAAATACCAATCTGCAGCAGACTAATGCCACAAAATGTCTAAGGTGAAAATGTGTTTGGTTTTGTATTGTGCAAAGTGGCCTACCTCTTGACTTACTCCCATCATCACTGGCTAGCAGAAATGGAAGTGCCATATCTGGATGCTAAACACTTGTGACACTGTACATGCCTGTGAAATGTGGGGGGAGGGAGAACATGGAAATTACTTTTCTGTTTTAAAGACTTTCATGTTCCTGCACATCTGAGCTGAACTTAATGTTTATGCTTTCTTGTGTAACACAAGTTTTCTCAGTCTCCTGCATGTATAGCATACCCTTCGGAGGGGAAAAAAAGGAAAAAAATGGAAGGCTGTCGGTAATAACATCCATACCAAAACGTACCCAGGTTCAGTCTTTAAATTTTCTAATATTGTACCAGGACTTCATTTTACTAAGCATGTTTGTTATGGAAAAACCTTCTAGCAAACTAAATACAACCAAAGCCATAATTTTAAATGTTAAAACTTGAAAAACTGTTCACACTGCATTGATAAATGAGGAAACTCTTAAGTATTCTATCTGTTTCATAATCTCTTGACTATTCATCAAATTATTTGATTTTAAATATGTGGTTTACTTCTTTTTCTAGAAAACTCTAGTGGATGTTACATTGGAGAACACTGATATAAGGGAACAAATAAGGAATTTAAAACATACACATGAGCAATCTATGGAAAAGCTGAGAGAGAAGCAAAAGCAACTGGAAACAGCACAAATTGAAAATCAATTACTGAAATTAAAGGTGTGGTATATAAACATCCCTAAAAATATTGCTCAGTGAGAGTGTTAGGAGTAAGTTAAATTAGATCTTTGGGCTTATTTGTAAAGGGTTCCTCATTCTTCATGTCTTCATCATTCCCTAGAGCTGACACATTCCTGTGAATCTATACTCATTTAATAACAGAGAATGTAAGCTGGCAGCAGCCAGTCTTTCCAGAACTTGGAATTGCCATCTGGGGAAGCTGGCTGTAAAAATTAACCATTAAGAGGCTTTTAGTGCCCATTGCTGTAAATAAAGGAATATTGTTATTCTCCATAGTGCTCACTGCTACCAGAATTAATGTTGAATTTGTTTATTTGGTATTGCACAATTTTTAATATGTGATTTGTTAAGTCTTGTGAGCATATGGTCAGCACCATGGAAAGAGAATGAAACTATTTATTTCAGAGAAATGCAAGGGAATAGGCACAAATTGGAAGGTCTTTATATGCCAAAAAGTTTGACCCATTTTCTCCCTCTATCTGCCAAATATATTTCTTTAATCTCATTAAGACAAGGAAACAACACTCCCAAAATAAAATAAAGTAAAAATCTCTCAACGCACAAAACTCTCTTATGGAAACTTTTGTCTCTCTTAAAATACTCAAAATAGACTAATTTGGATGTAGTACTGTATCATAATTTGTCACTGTGAAGTTAAGGTGTCTGCTCATTTATTCATGTTAATTTTGCCAGAGAAGATGTTTCTTTTTGTCTCTCTAGTGACTTGCATTCATGCTTAATGATAAAGAGAAAACATTAATATAGGTGTATTTCAACTTACAATTTGTGTTCTAGTTTCCTCTTGTAGTGAAGCATTGCAGGCTATAGAAATAGCTATATTTTGTACCTGTAATTGCCAGCAGCAAACAGCATAAAAGAAGACAGCAAAGATGATGCAATTAAGATTTCAAAACTGGAATTTGGACTTTACTACAATCTTAATAACATGTACCAACAAGGCAGGGGAAGGTACGTCTGCTTCTAAGGGCAGAGAGCCACAGGTTAAGTCCCAGTTCAACTGAATGCTTATGGATTTATCTGCAAGCATGTCAAGGTCTGCAGAATATTTACCCAACCCTACTGAGAAAAAAGTTTAAATTTTGTCCCCAAAGTTGCAGTTTTATTAAAAAGTTAGTGAATAAAGCATCTCCTTGCTGTCTTTGAAAGTTAAACAGGAGTGGATGCCAGAGGACAGCGTGGCATCTGAGAGGTTAGCAGTTGAGAAGAAGTAACTACCATATGCCGTGATTATTGTCTGGGCAGGAGAACACACCCATATAAAGTAGGTTTGGTTTGTTCATACAATCATCATAACCGAGTCTGGAGGCATTGCTTAAGAATACTGTAGCAGAGACCCTGATATGTCTGCCTTTTTATACTTGTTTTTACTGTCTTCATTGCGCAAGCTCTAAGCAAAGGAATGATGGAGACGCAGCACCAGAGATCATATTCCGGTTCAGTGTATCTTAAGGTCTCTGGGTTTTGATTGTGGGCTTTTTTCTGAATGATACAATTCTTTCAGGCTTCCTGAAATGTGGAGGGGTTTGTGCTGTACTGAAACTTTAACTCCGCTCCCTCTCACAAAGTCCAGGTTGCTACCTCTGCCCCAGTGTTGGTCTAAGGGAGCTGCCAAAGGGGGCAATTGCAGTACCGGTGGAGTCCTTCAGAGCTCAGTCCATTTTCAAAGGGTGAAATATACTCTTATCCTACAGGGGAGTAAGCCATTTTGTTTCCACCATGCTGGATAAGTACAAGGGTTTAATAAATCTTTCAGTCCTCAAAAAAACCCAAACCAAAACCCCTTAATCATCTGAACCAGGCATTTTTTTAGCTGTGTAAACTGTAGGGGTCAGTAAGGAACACTTCATTATTCTTCCAGATTACAGTATATTCCTCCTCTTCCTGACATTTTTGTAGCACTCAGCATTTCAGTATAGCCTTCTCTGATTTATAGCATCTCTAGTAAGAGATCTAAGTCCTGGACTAGCTGTTTCACTTTACTTTTATTATGGTTTACGGACTAGATGTGTTTAAACTGAGAATATCCTATCTGGTATTTAATCACTGAGGGTGTGGTTCAGTCAGTGTTGTGAGCCAGCAGAAGAGGGAAATCCTGTCTCTGAATTACCATTCTTGCCCAATTCCCTGTAGCTGTAGTAAAGTTTCTGGATCTGTGGTTAAAAATTAACCCTTCCATCCCCGAGTATACTAAGTCTGCTTGCTCCATGATCACACCAGTTCTTATGCCTACACAAAAGCATCATGCCAAAAACTAGGAGGGGAGGGAGGGGAGGGCGGGGAAGGCAGTGTCTTTAGCTATCAACAGATAGTTAGGTCTGGCTTACAGTGATTATTGCTTTGAGTGTTTATGGTCGTTTAGAAACAGCATTGAGTCTAGACCATCTCTAACCTATGGTTCTATACAATGGGGAAGACAGTATCTTTTGAACGGGGAAACAAACCAAGTGATTTTGAGGCTGTTATTGAAGGGCTCAGTAAAGAGGCATAGCCTGGGCTTGGATAAGTAATCACTAGGTAAATTCGGACAACAGGAAACTTCTTGAAATGGTAACTTCCACGAATGTCAATTACTTATATGCTGGCAGAGTGTCGTAAATTATGTTGATGCAATTAAAAAGCTGCCTCAGAGGTGTCAAATTTATAACAAGATGGAGCTGAAGCTCCAGGGGTTATTTTTATATCATGTGAATTCTGCTTCTCATGCTGCCAGAAGTGCTGTGCTGATTGATGTGTCAACTTTTCTCCTCTCATAGGTGGAATCTTCACAGGAAGCCAATGCTGAAGTTATGAGAGAGATGACAAGGAAACTCTATAATCAGTATGAGGAAAGAATGCAAGAAGAAGAACTAAAACATAAAGCTGAGAAAGAAATCCTCCTAGTATGTATAGTCAGTCTGTAAGAATGATGTGGGCAACATTTTTGGGTCACATAATGCTCCAGAGCTGACACATCTTCTTTCACTCCTATCTCTGTGACTAGTAGTGCCATAGTTACTAAGCTTTCCAAGCTTTTGGGTTTGCGTTCAAACAGTAACGATAACATGGATTTCAAAATATAAAATTAAATAAAATAAACTGGGGCTTCTAACTTCTGATTCTCTTTAAAAAAAAGGAAAATACAATGTCCAATTTTACTGATAGTTTAGGAAGGGGATGGGGAACAACTTAATTGGATGCTCCTGGAGCAAGAACTCTTCCTGTCTCATTTTCCCTCAAACCCCTAAGTAAAACCTTTTTATGAGCAGCTACTTCCAATGTTTTTCTAACTGACAAAGGCAGACCATGACAGAGACAGAAGGCAGGTTTCCCAGCCTCTTTATTTGTATTGTTTGACGTAGGAGGAAAGTACAAAGCTGAACATGACAAATTTTGGTATTTAAAATGGAAAATCATATTTTTCTTACACTCTTACATCATGGCACTCTCAGAAGTGAAAACCAGTATCTAAGAAATGGGTAAAAGTTTTTTAGAGTATTTCATAATTTACAAACACATACGCATTTCAAAGTGCCCCAAATCTTTTGTTCTGTACAACTCACACTTCTATTTTCAACTCTTCCTGAGTTCTGAGAAAGTATAGCAAAAAGCTTTGAGCTCTGCTTAAAACCTAGTATCCTGGCTCTGTGGCCTAAAAAAAAAAAAAAAAAATTCTTCATTGATATATTGGATATTAATGGGCCTGTAAATGTTTTTACCTGAAGGAAGAAACTAATCGGCTTCTGAAGGCTATTGAAGAGGCAAATAGGAAGATGCAGATTACGGAAACAAGTATTCAGGAAAAAGACCAGAGAATTGGCGAGCTGGACAGGCTGATTGAACGCATGGAACAGGTATGACAGTCAGTTGGTTACCACCCTTAAAGAAAATGCAGAAATGGATGGAGGAATCTTTTAAATTTTATTCTAAATTTTGTTGTATGTTTTGTCTGTTGGTAGTACCCTTCCTGGTGATACCATTGCTATTCACATCTTATTTTGTTATTTTATCCATATAAGTAAAGGGAACTGAACTGCCACAGAGACACACTGTAATTAAGTGGTTCTCTATCTTTCTAGTGGTCTTTACATTTCCTGTTTGTTTTCTGGTATCATTCACCTAGCTGAGAATGAATGTTTTTGTGTAGTCCTTAGAATGAATAGTGTCACTATAAGCAGTCTTAAGAGCAACTCTTTCAAAAGACTCCTGTGTTCTTGGATGTACTCTGGTGTTTCTTGGTTCATTCCGTAGCAGGCATCTCATTATCTTTAAAGATAGATATGTGCCTTGCTATCTAAAATACAGAACCAGAGAGTTTTTCACCTGTGCTTTCAGGTGAAGTGTTTTTTTTTTTCACCAGCTTTAGTTTATTATAGTAAATATTTGTTGATGACAAATAGATCTTTATAGGTCAGTCTTGTTGGCTTGATGTGTGTTTGTATAGAGCCCCTTTTGTCTAATTCTTGCAAATCTGTTAGTAGAATCAGTGATTACACTGAGAAATCATTCAGTATAACAGGCCCCTTTAGTAGCTCCCTTAACTTTATCTGGGTTTCAGCCTACAACTTGCAATGAAGAAAGGATTGCAATATAGTTCTGAAGGACAGAGAAGTTTCTTCATGTTGGTAATTTAATTTGCTGCTATCTGGCTGATACTTGCCAGAGTAAAACCAGATGCCTCTTAAATTCCCACTAAAGCGGACAGCAGACTCATCTGTTAATTGGCGTTGAACTCAGTCCCTAAGTTCTTATACATCTTCATGGGCTCTGAGCTTAAACAAACACATAAATAATAACCAGGAATATTCTAGGGGAGAAAATAGAGCAATACCTTCTATCTCAGCCCTGGACTTGGAGATCTTTACATTAGGGGTAACACAGAAAATTTGGCATTTATGTAGGTAAAGATTGTGATGACTTATCCTTTTTATTAAAAAAAAATTCAGTTTCAAGTACAACTGCATCTTTGAATAGGAAATTGAAAACTCTGCTTTTATTTCCATTCTTAGCTCGGAATTTAATTTTATGCACTCTGTGTTTCTTGGGCTATAGGAAATGCATGAATTTGGTTTAATCAGTTTTTATTTTAATGTCACAAAAGATCTTTTCAATTGCAATGAAATGCTTTGTGAAGCCTTTACATACTGAAGGATGGCATGTTTTGTTTAGGAACGTCATCAGCTGCAAAAACAACTCGAACTAAATGAAATACAAATATCTGGAGCAAAATCTGAAAACAACTCTGACAGTGAGAGGTGAGATACATCTTGTCTGTGAAACTTCTCACATTGCTAGGAGGTTTTGGGGGTTTGTTTTTGAAGACACACGAATTTAACTTTTTCTGACTTTAAAACTGCAGTTTGCTAGGGATTGTCCCTTAGAATGAAAGTTTATTAACACATAAAATACCAGTTTCACAACAGTAAACCCTTTTGTGCACCTCTCTTGAAAAGTCATTTGCAAACATGCAGAGAACATTTTAGATGGAAGAAGTTGTGACGTATTTGTTGATTGCATTTTTCTTAAATCTGCATTCCCAAACTCTGCACAGTGTGATCCTGACTGTGAACGCTTTTATTGTCTCCTTCTGAACTCTTCAACACACTTCTAAGAAAAAAAAAAAAGACATTCTTTATCGTGTATTGAGCTATAAGACATCTCCTTTGAAAAGATGAACTCTTGAAAAGAGCAGGAGTTCTGTGTGTAACTGCCAGAGGCGTTTTGAGGTTTTTTTTTGCATGAAAGAAGGAAAGTGAGCTTGGAAGGGTAGATCTACACATGCAGTTAATTTTAACATGTGCACGTGAACTAAATTAAGTTGTGGAAGAAATCTGTGATGTAGAATCAGAGTGCAGAAATAAACTATGAAATTATCTGGGGAGAATGAGAATTATATTATTGTAAGTGAGACTTATGTGAATGGTAGTTCTGAAAAGCATGAGGCTTAGAAAGAAGATCTAGTCATGTGGTAGGACCTGGATATTCTACTTTTGCCCACAGGTGGCATGTCCATCCATTACTACTTCTTTGGGAATGACAGAGCAGCACGAGCAGACAAAAGAAAGCTTCAAGCAAAGCCAGAGGCAAAGTTTCAAGAGAAATCTCTCCAGTACTGAAATAGCTTAACTGCCACTGGAGTGAAAATCCTGTCAGCCGCTTAAAGGGTTAGATGATGCTGCTTGAGTGTGTTAAGATCAATTACAAGCAGAAACTGAAGAATTTAACTGGATTATGACTTTTGTGGCACACAGAATTTCTGTTTTAATGTTTTGGCACCCTGCTGTTCTCTAGGGAGCATAAACATAAAAGGAAGTCCCTGACAAGATCATCTCACTGCCTAGCTATATTGATCTAAGTATGTGACCAGCTTACCCAGTTTCAGAGTAATAACAGCTCTTCACAGCAGCCTGTTAAAATAATAAAGTGAACAGATGTTGCATACAACGTAGGACATAGAGATGAAAGATAATTGCTTTCTTCTTCTGTATCTAGATAAGATACTCCTCTCACTTGAGTGCAGCCTGCCCTACCTATGCAGCATAAAAAGTTATGTTACAGTAAAAAGGGCAAAGGCAGCATTCAGACTGGCATTTGTGCAATGCAGACAAGCACAGCAGGTTGCAGTCTTTGCAATGGAAGTCTGTTCTGAATTTCTTTTTACCTGTCTGTACCCAACCAGACACTTGAGGAAGGATCCTTGTTCCGTTGCCGCCAGCACTTAAAACTCTGAATTTTTCAATGAGAAATCTAATATATGCTACAATTGCAATCAAAATGTAAATCATGGGTTTGCGAGACCTTAATACGCAGGACTGAAAAACCTGCAGCAATGCCTTGATTTTTTGAATCCTTGTCAAAATGCTGTAGTTACAGCTGTAGAGTACTTCACTGTTAAAAGAGACTCTTTCTTTGGGGAAATAGCATACAACTCAGCTATTCATTGGAATCATGTCACACAGTTTGCCATCTGCTGTTTTGCCTTAGAATGGTTCTTCTATTTGCAGCTTCAATGGTTTCTTCTGCTGATCACAGACCAAGACAAAAAAAAAAAAAGCCCCTCCTCCACTTCTCAAATTTTGTCCAGTCCTGAACCTAGCAGTATATAAGTTTATTTTTTAAGCAAATTATTTCTCTCTTTGAATAATTTCACAATTTTACATTCAGATAAAAATGGAGAGTCCCACGGCCAACATACCAAAAACTTCCCTTTTGTTTTTTTTTTTTACATATTTGGAAGCTACTTTTTTGGCAAGCTGTCAAACCAATTTGTGGCAGGAGTTCTGTGAGTGTTCAGTTTCAGGGTTAAGCAGATTTGAAGAAATGCAGAATCTATTTAAAGTGTCATACATACAAACTTAAAACATCGACAATAATTCCTGCTGACTGTTGATGAGTTAGTTAATACTACTTCAGTTAGCATTCTGCTGCTCTTGGCACCGGTGCCAAATCCTTGACTCAAGGCTTCTGTGTAATAGGAGAGCTTTTAAAAGAACACAAGCAGATCTGCATCCCGGCTTTTATTTAGAAGATATTTCCAGAAAGTTTGCAGGTGGTAACAAGTCAGGATAAATGTGTCATTTTAATGTTAAAGATCTAGTTGTGTAAATGCCTTACACTTCAAGGAAATCCAGACATCTTAAAGAGATGAGCTCTGTGACATTGTTTAACTGTCAGCACTTCAGGCTCTGAGTAAGCACACCAGTATGTGAGACAAAGGTGAGTTAACCTGGGTGGAGACAGCCACTTCGACTGAAAGACTACAATTAAAGTGTACTTTGCTCAAATTGACATCTATCAGTGGACTGTGCCTTGCCTTCCTCTTGACCTAGGCTTTCTGATTTATGATGGGATTGTGGGGGCTCCTCTTGTTTTGCTTTTACTGGTTAGCTCCCCTCTTATTGTACTTCCATGTTTTGCTAGGTCACAGCATTTGGAGGAGGTAGCTGCTAGTCTGAGAGAGCGAATCAAACATCTGGATGATATGGTCCACTGCCAACAGAAAAAAGTCAAGCACATGGTTGAGGAGGTGAGATCTAATAAAAAACTTATGAGACTTTTGGGAACACTGATTCCTTTAGCACACAATCCAAAGAGAATTCTGTTCTGTGTGCAATTTCCTTATGCCACCTTAGTTACAAACATAGTGCACGATAAGTTAAGCATCTGGAGCTAGTGAAACAGAAAGATTAGGTGAAAGCACTTTAACTTGGTGGCTCTGGGTTATACACTGTGATCTTGAGGCTGACACCAATTTTGCAACTCTTCGTGGTAGTCCAGGAAATAAAACATATAACTTGCAACTGAATTTGAAAAATTGAGAGAGTAACTGCAGAAACAATGCACACAAGTCATTAAGAGTGTCCTTCCTGCCTTTTTGTTTTGTTTTCCAGTGGTTCCTCACAGAAATAGTCAGGAAAACAGCTTTTCACCATCTTTTTTTTTTTTATTTTTTTTACCCTAATCTTGGGACATCATTTCACCTGATATAATTTCCTGTAAAATTTTAAGTGGCTTTCTGCTTGAAAGCTGCTTTAGGTTACAGGCTTTGTACATACCAAGAAATGGTTCAGCAGTCAGAAGACTGTGAATGCAAACATTTCTGTTTTTCCAAATGGTTAAAAGAATGACATGGAAAATAAGTAAATTAAGTTTAAATTAGAGCTTTACAAAGCTGGCTGACATCACTGTTTTCACTGAGCCTTGCTATTGCACAGAGAATAGGCCTTCATAAAGTATCTTTTATTTGTAGCTGGACATAACACATTTACAAAATCAAATGTTTGGAAACCATTCCAACCTAAGGCATTCTTTCTGCATTCACAATGTATTATTACAATGAGCTTCTATTAGACATGGAGTTCTTCCTTTTTTAATAAAATACGATAGTAATAATAATAATGTATACCTATATATATTTACCTATATCTGTTTCGTTTAACGAGATTCTGATGTAGTCCTACTGTATGATCAGATGTGGTTTTTACACAGAGGGATGCAAAAGTATCTACCTCTTAGCATTAAAGTTTTTCTATCACATCATCAGGACAGAAGACAGGTATGAAGTCTTGAGGCTGCATTTATAGCTGAGCTTGCCATTTTCACTGTTTTCAAGCATCATAGCAAGAATGTCTAAAACTGAGCTAACAATCTTTATGCCATGGTATTCTAGTAAGGAAAATTCCAATCTGATAATCCAGTCCATATAGTTAATAGATTATGTGACCAATTATTTCACATCTGTAAAACAAACCATCTTATCATGAGTGTTTTTGTGTTCTAACCAAAAGTTCTAAAGGACATGTCATTTTGTGATACATGTGGCAACCCAGATGACTGTAGTAATAAATAAGAGGATGGTAGCCTAAAATTTGTGCTTTATTTCTAAATATATTTTAAACTCCTTGATATAACTTGATTTCTAGTCACCTGCTCTGGGGTAACAAATACTTTCAGCTCCACAGAGAGTTTTGGCAAATGTAGCTATAAAGCTAGGGGCAATGATTATCTCATAAATATTAAGTTTAATGAGTGAGTTTAGCTTGATGATTTTTTGTACTGTGTATCTGCTGGTGCCTTCATACACACAGAAAGCCTTTCTAGGTCTTTTGGTTATCCTACTTAACAAATAGAATGTTAGGTGACCAACTCACTGCATAGCTGTCAAATATGTCTACTGTTAATTGATGGTTGACTACCTGCATTTCAAAAACAGTTACATCTCTCTACATATTCTTGACTGCCATGGAGCCATGGGGAATACGTTTTTGCTCTCTCCTTTAGTCCTTGTGTGTTGTAGTATTTCTTTCAATTTGATTTCCTTGAGAACCGCATGAACATTTGTAATTACATCTGTATTTTCACCAGTGACCTAACTAAAGCCTCCTGTAACAGAGGATGGATCAGGTTAGATGGTACCAAATATGTCAGGTGATTCATGTTGTTTTTTATTTTGTGCTGTCTGTGGTTTGCAGTTGCACTTTGTCTGAGGACATAGCTACAGTATTGTTGGTATGTATTATTCTAAACTGGACTCTTAATTAAAGGCCCCAAAACAGCAGCTTTAACAGTAGAGCAAAGGGTAGCTGCCCACTTGGAGGATAAAAAACATAGCAGATGTGTGTGGCCTTTCTGTGTATGTGGTATTTTTCATGATTTAATGCTCTCTATGTAAATATTGCAAATATTTTTAGGCTCACTTTAAACAGAACTTACTAACTATGCCATAGAAGCTGAGAAATCAG
This sequence comes from Psilopogon haemacephalus, assembly GCA_013396835.1. Taxonomy (NCBI): domain Eukaryota; kingdom Metazoa; phylum Chordata; class Aves; order Piciformes; family Megalaimidae; genus Psilopogon; species Psilopogon haemacephalus. Next base: position 973,211 of record VWZI01008402.1, on the reverse strand, counting down.
CAACAAGAAGACTTCTTAAAAATGTAGACTGTTGAAAAGGAATGCTGTCTGAAGAGTCTGTTCTGGAGGTCAGTTAACAACTAGTGAGTGAGCAGCACCACCAAACGTACTTTTCTAGAATAAATAGGAAAGATTTTGTCACTGCGCTGCTATTTAAGGTCTAGAAAATATGTTCCTCAGGATATATTTGAATGCACATCCTCCCTACATTGAATCTGACCAAATGCAGAATGTAATGCCTAGGAATATCTTGACAGTGTCATGCCATATTATTTGTTGTTGCAATGCTTTCATGGCTGGTGTCTGCAAAATGGCATTCTAGCTTAGGGTTTATGAGAGTGATCTTATGATCAACAACTTGCATTTAGATGATCATTCTTTCTTTCTCAATTATATTAAAACAGATAGAAAATCTGCTTTCTGGAACATTTAGTTTCTCTTTTGCGTGATAATAGACTAAGAACAGGCTAACCCAGGAAACTTGGAAGAGAAGTGGAAAGAAAGTAATTAGTCAAAACTACCAGCAGTGGTTTTTTTTAGAAGCTGAAACAGAGCTCCTGTAAGAACTAGGTGAGAATAATGGGTAAGCCTATGCTTGCTTGTTTACAGAATGAGCTTTATTTAGTGTTCTTGGTATATTCAAAAGAATTGAAGTATAAATGAGGGGTTTATTCTTTCAGTGTAAACCACAACGAATTTATGTTCTTATCATCTCCAATTTAGACCAGGTGCACCTACAGAAATGAACAGAATTTCAAAAGGGTGCTGAACAAAGAAGATAATGTTGTTTCAAACTTGTATGCAGAACTGTCAAAACTGAACAAGTATTGAGATTAATTTTATGTCTGAAAAATGACAAAATAGATTGCTCTTCAGGTATTTTAAGGGAAAGATGATGGATCATTTGTGAGTGACAGATGCAGGGCATTCTGTAAAAGAACAGCAAGCAATCACGAGGAAGTGAAAGAGAAGCTTTACTGTGGAGTTCTGTGATGCAGTAGGCAGCTCTAACACCTCCACTGCTCTTTTGATGGCATTTTAAATTGCCATTAGGTTAGGAGGCATGCAGGAAACGCAGTGCTGGCAGAGAAGCACCAAATGTAGGAGGCCATGGAGGAAAAGCTTATTAAAACCTTTCTTTTCACAGGACCCATCTTGATGGTACTGAATGCAAAAGTTATGTGACCTGTGGAATTGAGCTCAGGCAGAAAAGCACGATCTCAGTTCAGTGTGCTTATACTCATCTGTAAAAAATAATTTGCTTCATTTTTTTTTCTCTGAAGATAAATACTTTAATCTCAGGAATTAACAGAAGCCTTCTCTACTTTACCTAGCCAGACCAGCCATAAATTAAACAGGATCATGGAAAATAACTTTCAGAAGAAAATAAATGGAAGAAATAAATTGGAAATTTGCTGAAGTCAGTAACTGTCAACATCCCAGTGTGTTAGATCCCATGCACAAAGCTTTTCAGCCTCACGGGGGTTCTCTGCTGTGAGAGCCAAGATTGCAGCCCATTAGAGCATCAGCTGAGCAGAAAGTTACCCTGCATAGTCTTAAAGCCTCATGTTCCCTTTAGAGAAATATTGCAGATGATTTAAATCTGGCTCATTTATCCCTATATTAAACCTGTTTGCCAGATAAACCTGTTTGTTCCCAGCTTTGTGCAGTACATTTTACATGAAGTGTTGGCCGTTGAAAGCGCAGGACCTGCACTTGCCAGATGTGTAGATGACCTTTTCTCATACTATTTGTATCATAGCAGACTTTAAAAAAGTTAAAGAAAAAAAAAAAAAGAGAGATGGCCAGAGTGGGACATCCAGAGCTCAGTGGTGAAATTGGTGAGCATTTAACAATGGTAGACTTCATTAGCTTGGTTGTTTGTTCATTTGCTGGATTTGGGGTTTGGTTTGTTTTTGACCCTTGCCTTTGAAGTCATCTAAAAGCATGGCTGGGCAGAGAGAATTTCAAAGGCAATTCAGAAAAAAACCCCAGTTTGATCAGCAGAGGAAGAATTTTCAGAGTGACTCACAGAGGGAAAGATTGAAGCATATAAATTTCAGACCCTTCGACTAAGGTTTTCCAGTGCAGAGATGGAATTGGACAGGCAGATGCCGACACAGAAGTGCTAGGGGAGCACATGGGCTGCTGCTACCACATTGTTTCCTTCAGGGCTGAAATTGGTCTGTTCTGTGAGAGGGATGAAAGCATGTCTGTTCAGTTACCTATTGAGTGTGGGCAGTCAGTTTACCTTACCTGTTCCAGCTTTAGTTCTGAGATTTGTTCAACTGACATTGAAATGCATTGCAGTTTCGTGGCACAGTAAGCTTATTTTACATGTAATATTGTTTTCTTGTTCAGAAGCAGGAAAGGGAAGGAAATAAACATTTATATTTTGTAAGCAAGGCAGGTGAGTTGATGCAGTAACAAGGAGCTGTTGTGAAGGAGACTGAGAAAAGTGCATTTGATTCTGTGCCAAGAAATTATCTACACAACCCAGATTTCACGTGAAATTCCCCTAACTGCTAAATTGAACTGTCTCTAGGTCATGGCCCATGAGCTGTTCTCCAGCTTTAGTCTCAGATTCGTTGGATAAAATGTGGTGACCAAATACCAGGGAGAAGCTGCATCCTGTTCTGTTGCAGAAGATACGTGCATGAAAGGACCAAGAACTAACGAGCAGATGATATCCCAAATACAGAAGATACTTTGTATTGCGTGAAATTTTCTCACCAATGATTTAATGAACAGCTGAAAAACTTCTGTATCAAGATATCTCAGTTTTAATATGGAAGTGCAGTTTCAATTTTAGGTCAAGTAAAAGAAGACACAGAACAGTATAGAGGATGAGAAGATGGACTCACCAGCAATAGACAGATGACAAATTCTTGTTAACCGAAATCTGTGTTCCATAGTACCTACAGTACAAAAAAAACAACAACACAACAACTAAACAACACAACACACAACAAATGTAGAAAGAAAAGCCCACCTTGGGTGCTCGGAGGAAGAAGATAAATGGCAGAACACAAATAACTCACCACCCCACCAATCCAAGTGTTTGACATGCCTCAGTAGACTTCAGCAATGCCATACATTGTGTATCTATCGGCAGAAGCAGTGTCCCTGCTGGTGTTTGGCAAGAGTGTTTGTACATGCATAGCATCAGCTCTTTCATCTGGGGAGTCATCTGGCCAAGTCATTAATTAGTAGAATTGCACATTACTAAGGTAGTTCGTAACATGGTGGGTTGAACTGTTAGGCAATGCACTGCTCTTTGCAACTCACCAGGACATCTAGGCCCTGTAGTCCTGCTTTAGCGATAGATGCGCATCAAAGACTGGTGTCATCTGTCCATATCTTAGTTTAGGAAGATCTCTAACTTGGTACATTAATGTACATCAATCAGTTGTTTGGTTTTTTTTCTTTCAATACAAGTTTTAAAATACAAAAAAAGTACTGAGGGGTTGCTTAAATGATTTAAGGCGGATTAAAAGGCAAAGGTGCCCATTCCTATTCACTGCATTGTGTTCCCTAAAGAAATTTCAGCACTCTTGTCTGCCTTTCATTAATACCACTAAAAGCCCAGTGAAATGATGGACTGAATAAAATTTTGTTCCAGTCATACAGCAGTTACCTCTGTGAGTTCAGGCTGATGTTGCAGTGTCATGTCTATCTTGTTTAGAACTGTGTGTGTGTTTGTCCTGTGTGTCTGTTCAGTCATATTTATGACCAGTTCATCTCTGTATCAGTGTTACATATGCCCACTCTAGTAATGGTAGATTAATAAGGAAAATACATGATACTTGAATAATACTTAAATATAAATACATGTTATGATAACAATTTAAAATTAATGGGTGATAATATCAAGTGACAACTGTTGAATGAGTTTACCTAACAGCTAGATCTGTTCCAATTCAATAGATCAGTGTATATTTCAAGGCTTCAGGACTGTGTCTGAGTACACAGAATAAAATCTTTATAAAAGCTCAGCAATTGAACACCTCTTCAGTTTTCTCTTAAGATGCTTTTTCCTTCTGCTTTAATTGCTTTGTAATTCTGATTTCCCTTCTCTGGAATTTTATATCCCTTCTAATACCACTACTTGCATCTCCAGCATTTCCTTACAGATTCTTTCTTTTAGATCTCAGGATCCTCCTCTTGACTGTTCTTCTTAGGTGCCCTATCCATGAGATTGATTTAATTCTGTTGACTTGTACATCTAACTTTCTGTCTTACTGAAGCAAAGTTTAGTTGCATAGTGGAGCAACTTCCTATAGAGTATTTACACAATCTAGTCAAGTAGCATGACAGTTTCTCTTGGTATTTAGGGAGATGTAGAAGAGGCTCCATGAGGTGCAGCAGTGAGAAAGAAACAGATCTTCATTGATGGGATGGACAAGAAGAACTGAATGTTCTGGGAGGGTGACAGTCTGGAGAATTTGAGGACTTTGAGAGGAATGACCTCAAGGTTTCAGAAGGAGGCAAAAGCATAGAGGTGGTGACAGCAATAGGACTGAATCAAAGAGAAGAGAGCTTGGAGAGAAGTGTTGTGGTTGCTGTGGTCATATTAATTCTGAGCCAGTGAGTAAATTGAGAATGACTCACATTGCATGTGCAGCTTTATGTGCTGATTCAGGTATTAGAAGCTGGAGTGAGTATGTGAAATGCAGTCCACACACCCAACATAATCTGCAGAGAACTTAATGGATACTATGATGGGGAGAGCTCAGGTGCCCTTCCTGTGCCCAACAGCCACATGGCAGGGATTGAAATAGGATAGCCAAAGAGCTGAGCTTACATGGCACCCAGCCACGCTGGCCAGGTGGAGAGCTCCTGAGCAATGTCTATTCTGAGTGACTAAGCCAAGCAGCTCACCTCTCTGAGCAGTTACAGCACTGTGGGGAATGCTTGCTAGCCCCTTTGGGATGACCTAAAAGCACCTGATGCCCCTCAGTTCCTGACAGACCACATACATTACAAACTGTAGCTTGGACTTTGTAGCTCTTCCCTTCCCAGTTTTAGAATAGTAATCTGTCTCCCAACAGAAGTTAAAGCAGGAGCAATGAGTACAGTGGGGTGAGGGAGGTAAGAGAGAATGAAGTGATAAGAAAATGGGTGATGGTGTGTCCCAGGTTTACTAAATACACATTTTCACTGTTAGCAGAACTGCTTTAAAATAATGTGAATTATGTAAATAATGTGAATAATACCATTAATGTAAAACAATATTGCTAACTAGGTTGCCAGTTTTGCATGACTGCTTAGTGTGGACTTGAAGATTGTAGAAATACTGGTAGAAACGCAGAGGGAAAAGAACAGCTAATCAGTCTAACAGTGTAAGTCAAGAGGTAAATGCTAGGGAAAGTCTGTCTGGGTACTTCTGGAGAAGTTTAGAAGAGGTGATGAAGGATATACCTGAATAATGCTTGTAGAAAGTGATGGAGAAATTGGAGAGAGGAGTAGTTCAAAAGCCAGATTTGTGAACAAGTTGCTGAGTTTGCAGTGAGCTAAAATGCTAAGATCTGCAAACAGAGCAAGGATGGGGTGCATTATAGGCCTTGGGCAATGGGCAAAGAAAATGCACAAACGTTTTTGTGATAATTTTGTCCTGGAATCTGTCCAGAAGTGACTCAGATCCAAGAGTCAGTCAATGGAAGTTGAGAGTCTTTTGCATGCACTGGTTTGTTTCTGACCTTAGAGTATTCTAGCCATCACCTGGGCTCTTAGTCAGTACTGTGGTTGACTTATCTTGATTCTCCTTATCTTTACTTAATACTCAAGTAAAAGTCAAAATCTATTGCTCTGTCACCTGCTAGTTGTGCTTTATGCATCTCCTTGAAACAAAGACTTGAGCTGTGTAATACATCTTGCCATAACTAGCATTTTTTTTTTTAAATCAACATTAAGTAGCAATGTGTTTATGCAATATCAACATTGTGATGCAGTGTTCATTATATTCCTCTTTCATAGACAGCCTTGCTTTATGCAGTGTGAATTATATAAATGTATTTCAGTATGTTTGAATTTTATTTAATATATTAATGCATTAATTGAATCCCCTAAAGTTACTGATGTTTTTCCATGGTTTTCTGTGTTGTATCCTGTCAAGCATTAATCAAATCAGGCTTGCCTACCCCTGGTGCTGATGGTGTCAGATGATGTGTACTCAACTCCTTATTTGCTAAATAAAGTTTATTTTTGTAGTAAACTACTCTGGTGGGTTGTGTCATCTATGTCAGGGTAGGTTTAAAGGTGTGTTTTAACTCTAGAAGCTGTTTCAGCCCTTGGACTGCTGCAGGTGCTGAGACAACTAGTTTGCCCTGTGTTTGGGGGTGCAGCATGTCTGTAGGAATACAGGGGCCCTGCTGCATCCTGCATCTGCAGCAGCCCAGATGGGTAGCTCTGCTGCGTCTGGGCAGCAGAGACTTTTCCTGGTACTGAAACAGCCTCTAATTTTAGCCACTGCTGAATTTATTTTTCCTGGAATATATTTCGTCTGTATTGGCCGTGTCCTCAGGTTCATAATAAAGATCCACTGAAAGGTTTTATATCAATTACCCAATTCATAGTCTTATCAGTAATCTGCATGGTCTAATTGTTCCAGTCTTCCATGAGCTTTCCGTCATTTGGCTTGGATGTTCTACAAAACTGAAGTTATTTAGTTAATGTTTCAGTTCTCTCTTTTTCAGACACTATTTTAGTAAGCATAGACAGCAAGAGTTGAGGGAGAATAGAAGGGACTTTGACTCAAGGTGAAAACTCAGTTTGTTTGAACAAAAAGCTGTTATCTCCTAAAGGCAGTCAGCTGAAAGAAACTGACCTCTGTGCCAAGCAACAGGCCTTGTAGACCATTGCTGATAACAGTAGAAACCTCACAAGACAAATCTTGCTTTAAGCAAAGGGTTCCGAAGAATGGAAAAGGAAAACTGTGGTTTTAGGTGCTTTAGAAAGCCACTTCCACACAATCAGAATAACTTTGGTCCAGCAGCAAGGGACTGGGTATGAAGTCTGAATCATACCGGTTTCTCTGGTTGTTCCTGCTTGTGCTGGTAGTCAGGAAAGACTTAAAGCAAAAGTTCTTGTTGCATGGCTCTATGACCAGCAGAAATCTTCTGTTATATACAGAACAGTATGAAGAAGCAGTGCTTGTGATGGAACTAACTTTTATTTCAATGTTCATTAATATTTGTACATAACTTCTTTCTGTCCCTATATATAAAATGAAAGGAGTCTGGTGTGTCAAGAAGTAACTGAACAAATAAGACCTTTAAGAACTAGTAAATATGCAACATATTTTTGAATATAGTTTAAACTGACTAGATCAAAAGCCTTTGAATCAAATCCTTAGTTTGCTTTCCTAGATGACATTTAAGAGTATGTTCTTTCCTAGAGGCCAAATTAGTATATGTGTATCATCCTTATATAAACGATCCTGCTTGTGTAGCTTGATAGCTAATCCGGGGATTAAAGCAGCTTGTGAATATATATATATATTTATAAAATCATTGTAAACAAACAAAATGAAACATGTTTTCTTCTTGCTTTATCTAGGTCTTTTTACTCCTCATCCCCATTAGACTAAATGTCTTTGTTTTTATTTTTAATAGATTGAAATGCTAAGGAAGAAAGTCAAAGAAAAGGAATTATTTATAGTACAGCTTTTAGAAAAAATCTCTTTCTTAGAATGTGAGGTAAGGTATTACCTTTTGAGTTTATTTTATTGTGATTATTTCATGAAACCAAATAAAATTTCCACCAAAGTCACTGGTTATCTGGATGCATACTTACTACATGTATTTGCTGGAAATCAAACTTATGACACCAGTCATGTGAGGAATGTATGTAATACAAAGTCTCAATATTCATGCTAAGTTTCATAATATACAATTTTATAAGAGTATAATTACTTAGAAGCCTTTAAATAAAACTGTTGGTTTAATTTTTTTTTTTCCCAGAAATAAAATCCCTTTATTTTCTCAATACATACTTTGACATTGTTTCTTGTGGGGACAAGACAGTATGCAGTTTTATCTCCTTGTTTAATTAACATTATTTAAATAGTATAAACTTGTGATGAAAAATTACTGTTTTCCAGAATAAAGAATTACAAGATAAATTGGACTACTTAATGGAAAACCAACCAAAGACCAATATTGAAACCAGAGACACTGGTGTAGAATGTGATCTTCCATACAGGTATTTACTTTTTTCTGTCTTTTCAAAGGAAACTTCATAATGTCCCTCTCTGATGCTGTACAAGTAAACCATTTCATTGACAAAATGTTAGAGTGGATTTTGGACTTCCTGGTTTAAAAGACCACATCTATTAGGTGTAGTGGCTTAGGAAGAGGATTTTTTTTTTTTTTAAGATGCAAACACACTACAAACCCTTGGGCAGTACTTATTACAGTATTTTGAATCAAACAGGGAATACAGCTAGAAGTCAAGTGGTCTGACTTTGTGAAATATGGAAAATACTCATGAAACGTCTGCTGGCAGCACAACAGAAGACAATGGACAGCTTTACTCTGAGGCTGGTTAATGCTGCTTCTTGCATGCTTTATGTCTTGTCTTCTGGGACCATTTGGAAGGGCAGATAACACCAACAACAGCAGTTTAGGACTGCATCAACTTCTGGAGATATCCTAGCCCTAGGTGGAAGATTCTAAGTGAAGAGCATGGTAACATTACCACTTCTGCTCTGGAATGGTTATGTTGTAGTTCAGGAGTTACCCTCCCCCAACACACACACTTTTGAAATCACCCAGACTAGACTCAGCCGTCTGGAAGTTAATGAATGAAGCTTTATATTTACAGCTTTGCATAATATACAAAGAGATATTTGCAATATATTACAGATATATACAGTAAAAAGGTAATACAGAAACACAATGCCTCTCCCAGAGATCAATATTGCCAAGAGGGGTTCCCAATCACCCTTCCTCCTTCCCCCCCACCCCCAATCTTATCCCAATATCTTTCTTATGTGCCAGGTAAACAGAGAAGATTGGCCAGGGTGGGTTAGAAGCAGGAATTGATTAGTTGGGTTACACAGATACAGCTAGAAGGCAGGGAAAGAGAGAGACCAACAGCCCAGAGCTCTGTCTTATCTGTGTTTGGGTTCTTACTTTTGTATTGGTCAGCAAATATATGAGTGAAGGAGACATCACCAATGTTCTTCTTTCTCAGCCTGTAACCTAATTTCTCTTAGTAAAATATTCCAATTAACCTCAAACCAGCACAGGCTGTCTCTGATCTGTGGTGGAGAGTGGCTCTGTACCCTAGCTTTGTAAAAATCCAGCTATAGTGTCTCTTCTTCTCCTCCTCCTCCCCTGCCCTGAACACTGTAGCAGTATTGCACTGAGTCCTGAGACCAAGGCTATGGACTTGCACTTAAACCTTCCCCCTAAGTCACTACAGGGAAGGGCAAAACTGAAACTAAGATAGAAAGGTAAGGAGGACTATGGATTGTGACACATTACTTTTACTACCAACAAGTAACTTATTCATCTTCACTGCCCTGTGGATTAAGGAATATAAATTAGCATATGGAATCAGCAAGATTCAATACAAACGAAAATTTCCTTCCAATTTAAAAATATACTAATTTCAGTGTTCAGCCTAAGCATGTTTTAATGGCATGAGTCTTGAAACTTCAGAAATAGTATTTTTCACTCATGGTGCCAACAGAAAGCTACTGTTGACCTCTCTAGGGCCCTTCTGTACATAACCCCACTTATCTGTTACTTTTTATATCTTTGAGGTTAATCTCTATGCAGAAATATACCTCTATACAGTTTAGATTCTATGGAATTACTCCTCACAGTGAATTATGTTTTTAAATATAACATCACTGTCTTTATTGTTGCAGGATCCTTAGACTTAATAGCTGTATTGCTGGACATTCAAATACAAGCTCTAGCAGGCACCTGCATGTAAACTTAACAGTATGCCATGCTTTTTTTTATCAAATATTCTTTGTGGCACTATAGAAAATAATTATGGAACGAAATACAGTGAATAGTTTAATTTTAGCCTGTCAATATCAATAATGAGGCACAAGTTCATTGCTTTGTTTTTTCCAGCCCAGCTGTCTGACACTCTGACATTAACTCTCTCCTAAACAGTACAAGTACTGAGAACAGATCTCCTGAGAGTGCAAGACCAGTGAGGACATACACCCCATTCAAGAGAGTGTTGGAATATAGCACAAAGAACAGTACCTCTTGAGCATTCGAGTCACCATGCTTTCTAAATACAAGCAAATATCTTGCACCTTTGCAGCTTGATTAGATATTTTTTTATCAAGTCATAAGAAGGAATCCAGCTTGGAGACCTGCTACACTTATCCTGAAGGCTGTTTTTTAGTAACTTCTTATCTGAAGTTACTGAAGATATGTTCAAAGACATGACCTGTGAGTGGAACATGGAAGAAGTAAAGATGAATGAAACAGCAGTCCATATTGCTTCTTTAGAAGCTGTCTAGTGCAATGTGTCATTTCAAACGCCTGTATGGAAGGAGTTGTATAGCTGTACAGTTTTGTTTTGTTTTTCTTCAGTTGTGCTGTAATCCTGTTTGCATAATGAAGCTCTAATATATTTTATTTTCATTACTACTAGAAGTAGTAATTGAAACTATGCTGACAGAGTTAGTCTGAAATCTCCCGCTCTGTCCATGTACAGAGCACAAGGACTGCTCTCACCTGTGCTAGAGACAGTGCTGAGGGATTTGTTCGTCTAGAAGACCTTCACTCACAACTAGCATTCTTTTGCCGGGAGGGAGAAATGCAATGGGGCTGTTTGAAACAATTCCTTCACTGCATGCAGATGAATGTCATGTTTGAAGCTCAAAACAGTGAGTGATAGAGCAGATTATAATGGATTTTGCTTTGTTGGGCAGAGACGGTGGTTTGCACTTCTTCAGTCATAAGAGAGTGACTATTGGTGATATACAACTGATATGCAACTGTGTAGCAAAATCCCTGTCACTTTTGTTGTTTTTTTTTTTACTTTTCCATTAGAAGAAATTTTCATTAAACAGAATTTTGCCTGCATCAGTCCCTGTAACTCCTACAGCAGTGACAATCTTGAATTAGGATTTAGATTTTTCCCAAAGCACTTAAAATCTTATCCTTGACTTCAAAGTACCAGTGGGAATGATTGCATTTAGTACTAAACTTATTTAACTAACTAACTAGCTAACTAAATAAACATATATTTGGTATTTTTTTATATCTTGTTTTGATCTCCCAGTCTTAGTCAACTAAAATGAATTATGAATATTTTCTTGTAGATCTAGTAACATGGATGAAGGGCGTTTTTTATTATAGCAACTACTATAGAAAACAAATAACTTCTGTTTTGTATGATTAATATTGTTCTTGCATTGACTGCCAGTCCCAGGAGGTACTCACATTGGCACAGACCTCCACAAACAGATTGATTAAATTCATACTGTCTGTTCAAATTAAGTATACTCAGTAGAGTTATATTTAAAATAACATTATTTACCTCATAATCCAAATCTTGTTCCTGCATTAGTTCATGGGTTTCTGAATTCACAAGAGACTTTTTTTTATTCAATAGCTGTGCTGTTTAACTTCTAAATGAAGAAGCCTGTGCTGGAGGACGAATTGAAGAATGTTTTGTTTTAGTATAGGTATCTTACAGCCACATGAACTGCTCAATATAATCAAAGCATATGCAAAATAAAATGGGAAGCTCAAACTTCTCCAGCTTTTGTACTCAGATCATCCTGTTTGCAAATAAATTATTTTTTCCTCACAATCTGTTCAACTCTTGAAGATGTAAAATGGTCATTTATTTTAAAAACTAAAAATATTATGGAGTGTATTGCACATAAAAGTCAAGACAGAATTTAAATCAAAGGCATTACCAAAAAAGAAAATTATTTACTGTGTGAAGGAAGCCTGTAATTTGCACTGGTACAGAAGCTGCAAACATTAACAGTTACTCAGTGTTTCTTTTAAAATGAATAATTAAAAAAAATACACTGGTAGTTTTAATTGCCCTAAAGGGAAACTCTTTACTTTGCATATGATGAGAGAGTGCAGAAGAACCCATAGATGTCAAAAGGGCAAAGGAAACCCTCCATCTGTTATATTAGTCAGCAGGCATAATACCACACATTTGCTTAAAGAGTTATTCCCAGAAGTGCAAAACCTCTAGGGTGGGAAAGGGCTTGTAGAGAAGCTCTCTGAGGTTAAAACCTGAGTCTCATAAAAATGGTCCTTAGACATAGCACCCTCTCGTTACGCAAAGCAGAGCAATTGTCTTGTAACTGAACACCCAAGACATGGAAACCGCTAACACATGGAGAAGTTGTAGTCTTAACAGTGCATAAGGTATTTTAGATTGGATTTTTGATGCTTCAGTGAATTTGGGAGACTGAGTTTGCTGAACAAAGTTCTCAAAAAAATAATTAATTTGATCAACAACTAAATTAATTATGGCTATGAATAATTGAGACCATGAAGTGAAACTCTAAAAGGGAACAGATTTGAATTGGAAGTGTGTGTTGATGAACCCAAAAGATGATGGGTCACTGCCCAATTCAAACTGGAGGGGTAAGCTTTGTACTTGTGTAATCATATTGCCCTCTCGTGGCGTATATTTGGACAGCAGATATTTCCCAATGGATGTAGTTTCAGTTCATTACTTAGCAATTTTTAATGGCTAAGTAGTGCCTCTGCCTTTCAGGCACTCAATGCTGAATCGTGGTTTGTGAGAATTATATTCAGACTTAACCTGAATGGATGAAGGTGGTATTTATAGATAAAAGGAAGCTCCTACTATCATGAAAGACATTAACTGACAAGTGTAAATAAGCAACCACCCCTTATCCTTATCTTGCCAAAATTTAGAAAACAGAACCTGATGGCTCCAAGTTGCTTAGTGAATGGTAGGGATGGGCAGGGTGAAGTATCAAAATTCTGTTTCAACACAGGCTTCAAAAAGATGACCAGTCTACTTTTAATATTCTCCTGAGGATCTCCTCTGAAAATACTTCAAGCTGTTTTAACTTGCAAAATTATTATAATATGCTCAAGACTTTACCAAGGCTGCAGCAAAGTGTTGGATTTTTCCTGTATAAGTTTTCAATCTAAATTCTGCCTTGACTGTGTGCTGAAATACAGTATTTTTTTTTCTCCTAAACCAAGTAAAGACTGAAATCTGTGCTTAAGAGTATTTTGACATGTAGTGAGCCAGATGACCATCGTTTGATTGGACTAGCAGTCTAAATTTGGTAACTATGAGGAACGAGAGAGGAGCAGCATTTATATAATGGGTGTTGAACATCATTTATATAATGGGCATTACATGAAAATAGAATTCCCCATACAAATCAGCAGCAATGTAAACTAGCATAGATAATAACAAATCTGACTGAAAAGACTGCAACACTTCAGTATAAATTTTGTCAGTTCAGACTGGGTTAACTAGTACTTTAGAAGCTAGTAACATTTCTGTAAACATCAGCAAAAGCCATATAGATAGGTCCCAGCAAGTGCATTAAATCTGAGTCAATTGTATGACTGCATTTGTACCATGATAAGTGTTCTTTTGTGACTTATTCCAGATACTCTGGAAAGTATTTTGGGATACAGTTTTCTTATATGCTATATAAACAATGCAGTTAAGTTGTATGCTTTTAATAAATCCTGTAATGTAGGATATTAAAAGGATAAATTGCAATAAATATTGCATTTAAACATTCTGTTCTGATGTGTCAACATTCATTTAGAAAATAGCTTACCTTAAAACCTTGCAAACTTACTCTACACAATCTTGTTTGTTCAAAACCCTGTATGAATGCAAAAGCAGTTCCTCTGGAGCCTTGGTGTTCTTGTCAGTGTTTCCTTTGGCAGTTGGGCTCTTGAGAACAGGAAGGCACTCCCTTGCTAAGAACTGAAGACTCCTCTCAAAGCCAAGTAACAAAAGTAGCTGAACTTTTATGAAATAAAGAACTATTGACTTGCACAAGACAAACAAGAACTGGGCAGCACAGGTCTTGCAAAAATCCCCAACAAGTTCAGATCACACAGATAACATCTGAATGCATCTGGGATGGTGCTCTCCAGGTTTGCCATAATGAGACTGGGATGACTGGCCTGTCTTTTTTTGCAGTTTATGCCCACTCACTGATAATGGATATTAATCTTTTAAGACTCACAGAAACAGTCTGCATGTCAATTAAACAAGAAGAGGTGAGGCAAACATGACAATCATAGTACTGCTGGCCTGCAATGTTTGGCTGAAGAATGTGAAGTTCTTTCATTGAGTAATGCTTCCTTGTGTACGTGTATTCATTACACGTTGCCAAAAGTACCTCATAAAACCTTGTTGTGATCAACAGTGCTCCATGCTGAACATGTAACATAAGATTGTGGAAATTGGATATTAATGTCTTATGAGAGACTTTAAAACCTTGTTTTGACATTTGAAGACACAGATAGATGAGCAAATAGGTAATAAGCGCTCTCCACATTAAGTGTAATTTTGTACAGGAAATCCCTGCTCCACAGAATGGAGGCATACATTCTACTTATATTTTATTTCATTGCCATCCAGCACCTGCGACTATTTGCATGTGTAAAAGAAGGAACATGCTTAAGAGACCTGGTGAATTAGGGTCCTTCCAGCCCTACCTCAAGCACTAGTACATGGAAGAAACACAGAAAAACAGATGATAGAAGCCATCTACAACTTAAGGTATGTGGAAATTAAAAAAAAAAAAAAGAGACATGGTGGATAAAAGGGAAAATATATAGAAATTAACATCTATGAGGTTACAACATTCTGTAAAGGTGTGTGTGGTATGTAGGCATACTACAAGAATCTGATGGTTGCTCCTCACGTAAACAGTATGTTGACAGATACAAGACTGTGTTTAAAGTGTTTGGGGCTTTTTACAGAGAAATAAGGTTAAGGGAGAAGTTACCTTCTTTAAGGAAAATAAAAGTAATTATTACAGAAGTACATCATGCTGATTAAAAAGATGTAATGTAAAAGTACTCATTTTAATTCCAAATAGTCATACTATTTTTCTGTTTCAGAGGTGGCTTATTTTGTCTGTGTGGCTTTATTCCTCTACTCCTGGATCCTCGATATTTCCACCTTGGAGCACAGAAATTGTGAAAGCAGCTTTCCCTTCCTCTATATTCTAAAGTCTCTTTTTTGCCTTTTTCTTGGATAAAGAAGTTACATTTATGTATTTATAAAGTTGAAATAAAAAGAAAGGACGGTGGAAATTATACCTTTAACAGAAAACAAGTGTAAGTTTTAATTTTACTATTAATTTTGGGCACTCTTGAGATATTTCTGATGGGAAATTTTTCTACCTGAAAAAATGCAGTCAATTGTACTTCATAGCATCTCCCCCAAAATGTCATATGACTGGAATACATCAGCTCAGTGGTAACTGACACCGATAAAACAGAAATACTAAACTTTCAGACACAAATGTCTGTTGCAATGTTCCTGTTAACTGGTGTAATCTATTAGGAAAAAAAAAAAAAAGTGTTAGAATAAGTTCATTATTTGAATACCTTCATAGCAATACTGTATACAGAGATGGATACTGCTGGAATACACCCTGCTCTCTTGGCATTCTCATGCAGTTTATTATTTTTGTTAGTATACCTGCCTTTCTTCTTCATAGTCATTCTAGTAATTTCATGTTATTGTAGAAATAATACTACATTGCACAGTGATTTCAGCCATACTATTGCAGAGTAAGTTATATTTAACTCTGGATAGCTAGTGACAGAAAACAGACTGACTGAAAACTGTATCTAACAATAGCTCTTGAGATAACGTCCTAAGTAAGAAACTTAAGAAAGCCCATTATATAAGAAATAATAAGCCCCCCCCCCCATCTTTATTATATACTTAGCTCACATGAATGGTGATAAAAACATATTCAGTAAAGTGATGCAAAATAAAACCTCTAATCAAAAAAAGCCAAGAATACTTTGAGCAAAATTGTAACAGTGCACTCCTAAGGGAAGCAATGGTAAAGTCCTGAGACTAAATTTTCAGCGTGTATTGCTGGGTGGTGATCACTGATGTTCAGAGCGTGGCTGGTGAGGATTTTCCTACACACCTGTATTTCACTCTAGGTGAAGCAAGACGTCCTAAGTATACATTTTTTCTTGGTCTCCCCAGGTACTCCATACTATTGCTCTTTGACTGAGCAAGCTTTAATCTATTTTTCCCTCTGCACACTTGTATTTAAACTGATACTATCTACATTGCACTGCACCTAGAAACCGACCATTTCTCCACAAACGAGAGCGTTCCAGATTTCAGCTATTGTCGTTCTGGAACTGTGTATTACATGTAATCAGACTGTGGTATTCCAAAATGTAACACCCCTGAACTGTTAAGATGAACAACATTCCTTCCCAATGACCTGAGGTAAATACATACTTGGTGTATGGTCATGATTCCCAGTAGTAATGTTATCAAGTTTTTGGTTTGGTTTTTTTTCTGGGTTTTTTTTTTTTTTTTTTTTTAATTATGCAGTTTAGTACATAAGCTGAAATCCACTGTAAGTACTATTACTTTCCTGTGCATGTAATAGCAGCAGTTGAACTGAGACGAACTATTAACTATTATAATGTAAGAGCAGAGCAGTGCTTTAATGAGATATTGCTTCTGAACTCTCTCTTCCATGCAGGCAGAAGCAGTGTTCTGCTTCCTTTCTCCAACCTGCACAGGAGAAGCAGTCTGAAAAGGAAAACAAAGTGTACCTTCTTGCAAGATGCAGAAATGTTATGTAGATGGCTAAGGCAAAGCGTGCATTGCAGAGGCAGCAACCCAGGAAACCTGGGTCCTTTAATACTGGGTGATTTCCTGGTGAGAAAAACTCGCAGGAATTTCCCTGAACTTGTAGGGAAAACTCCTTGGAGCGCTTTCCACAGGAGATGATCCAGGGTGTGCCTAACAGACAGTGTAACAGTCTCTTCAACTAGTGACTTAAGTTGGCTTTTCTCACCCTGATCATGGTATTTTTTTTCCACGGGTAGCTGCCTCCTTGATTAATCTCATTTCCCCTGGCCCTCAGCCTTCCCATTCACCATCCAGCTGAGCAAACAAAGGGGCGGGCAGCCATTTAAAAATGCTTCCTCCTCCAGTCCCTCTGGAGTAGTCTCTCTGTTCATAAAACAACTGTTTTAACAATCTCTGGGAAATGTGCCTCTTTTCTATTACTTGGACCAAGAAACTTCCACTGGGATCAGCTTAAAAATGCTGACATCTGCCACCTGGAAACTACCACTTGGCTAATGACCTTATTAATACTAGATGGAGTGGACTTACTAAAGCTCATGGCACTTTCATCAGTTTGGAGATTTTTGAGCAAGCAGGCCAATGCTGTATCACAGGCTGAATTCTGAATTCTGTCTCCGTATCATACATGTCAAAACTCAATGCCACATAAAGAAAATTTTAACATGTCCCTGCAAAGTAACGGTTTCTACATAGTGCAATAAAGAAGGATTTGATTCGTGTTGAAAATAAACAAGCAGTGCCATATGAGGGCGGAGAAGAGGCAGCGGATTGGGAAGTTACTACACAGCGGGAGTGTCGTTGATGGCAAGAAGTGTTAAGGCTGCTTTCCTCCCGCCAACAAAAAGGAGGGAACTGCCGAGTGGAGGGAGAGGAGGGAGGCTGCCTACCTGGTCCTTGTTGCTAGGGGCCGGGTGTCGCAAGGGGCCCCAAGGGAAGCCCGCCGCGCTTCTGCCCAGGGCGCTCCGAGGCCCTCGGGGTCACAGGATGCAAGCGCACAAAGGCTCCGCCTTTTGCAGTAACTGTTTTGCAAAAATCGTAGTTTACTCATAAGGAACCCTGTGCCACGACTGTATCGGTGTGTGAGTGTTGGTGGAGAGCAGACCTCCCCCCACACCCAGCGCTGTTCGCCTATTATCCCCCACACAAAAACAAACAAAACCACCCAAAAAAACCAACAAAAACCAACCCAAACAAAACACCCTTTAGCGTCACTTTGGGCACAATTGATGTGGACGGCTCATTAACACCTAATTAGCGCTCAGTTATAACAACGGGAATTGATAATATGCTGAAAGCTACTCAAGCACATGGAAATGGCACAACTTTCATCAATGAAAATTCAAAATCATCAATGTAAGACACAGGTAAAGCTTTTGTAGCTTTTTGAGCATACTAGAGTGCTCACACTCAGGAGAACGTGATCTACGTTTCTTGAAGTTGCTGTGGTAGGGTGTCGGGATTTCGTGGCTTTGGTGCCGAGCTGGCTCAAACGTGCCCAGAGCGCCGTGCTGCCTGACCCGCCCTGCGGCTGAGCCTCCTCGCCCCACGGCGCAGCTGACAGAAACGAAAGTGAATGTATCGAAACGAGTCCCTAGCGCAACGCCCGCTAGAATCTCCGCTACCACCATGCCCGCTTCGCAGCCCTCCCCTACAGATGCTCGGGACGGTTTCTCCCGCCTCCCGCACGGGAAAGCCGAGAGAGGGCGCTAACATGCAGCGGTCGCGTTCTGCCTTCTGCCTAATTCGGACCCTGCCGCGTTGCCGTCGCATCCGGTAAGATGGCGGCCTCCGAGGAGCTGCGAAAGTCGCTTCCGTGGCGGCAGGCCCGGGCGGCTGCCCTGGTGACAGGTGGTGCGGGACAGCATGGCAGCGGAAGGCGGAGGCGCAACTCTGCGCGGTCGGAGCCTTCTCGAGCTGCGGGAGATGCTGAGGCGGCAGGAGCGGCTGCTGGCCGACCGGTGAGGAGAGGCGGAGGGCGGGCGCCGAGGTCAAGCCTCTTGTCGGTTTCCCTATTGCCGCGAAAGCGGCGGAGAACAAACTTTTTCCTCTTATTTAAGCCTTTTCGGGGACTCCTGAAGTTGCGCATACCTCGCACAGGCCGTTAGCTTTTGCCGCAGCAGCACTGCTTTTCAGAGATTCGTGTCTCTCTCCTCGGACACGGTCTCCACGCCTTGCCTCAGTGTATGTCGCTGCGTTAACCCCGTAGTGCGTTCCTCTATGGGCTGTCAAGGTCGCTGTAGGGGGATATCGTTCAAATTACACGCGTTTGTGGAGTTTTAACAACCTGTGGGTAATCACAGTATCAACTTTATGATTTGTTCTGGTCATATGGGCAGGAGAATCTACTCTGTTTTGAAGATAATACCACGCGGTATTTGCACATCACACTTTGCAGAGTAGCAGTTATGTCTTGCAGCAGAAAAAAAACCTGAATGGTTTTATATATTTGAGGCTGCAAGTACTTTGCATCTTAACCACTTTTCAGAAATCTGATATGTAAATAAGAAACTTAATGTTAGAATGAGAAAACGGCCGTGTTAGCTGTTTTAATGAAACAGTATCTCTGTTTGAAATAGGATTTTCATACTTAGTTAAATAACGTATGTTTTCTGTCTTAGGAAATTTATTTCTAGGCTTCCAGATAAGGGTAAGAAGATTTCTGATTTTGCTGAAAAGCTGACATTTGCCATTTTAAAAGAAGAAGAATTAGCAAGGACAACTGAGCTGTTGTCTGCTGTCAGGTTGGAGTTTCAGGTGAAGCAGGAGGAAATTAATACAAGTAAACGGCAAGTTATCCTAAACGAGGACACACCAAGCCATGAAGATTCCTCACTCATTAACAAAGACAAAAGTATTAATAACGTTTCTGAGATTTCTTCCCAAAGGCAAGATTCAGAACATATTCAGCTAGATGCCTCAACTACAATTCTGGACAATGAAAGGACTCCGGTGAAAAATGATAAGGTAAAGACTGTTACAAAAGATCAGAATCTTTTTTGTGAAGTCGTCTCCAAGTCAGCCACGAATAGTCATCTCGGGAGTGATCATCAGGTATCTCAGAACAACACAGAGGATTATACAGGAAGTACATGTGCTTTGGACAACAGTAAAGATGCGCTGGTTGATGCCTTTCAAAAAGTTACAATTGTAGATGTGGATCATAGTGAAAAAGTATTGGAAAAAGAACAGAATGTGGCAAAATGTAAGGGCAATATCTTTGGAACCCTGCACCTCAAGACACCACATTACATTGAAGTTCTAGAGTCTAGAGCCAAGAACCCGGTTGTAAAAAAACCCAAATTTAAAACAAATGTGTAAGTATTATGAAACAGAAAACCCTTTTTTAGAAATAGTTGTAATGTATAAGATAGGACATGGTACAGAACGAGCACTGTGGGTTTATTTTCTTGTGACGATTGGAGAAATTTGAAGTCATGCGACATGGAAGGGTAATATGTTGACTCTTCAGCTCTCTTAGAATCTTACTGTTGAGCAGTGGTGTAATTCTACTAGTTTGAAACAATTGTCATGAATCGTAGGGTTTCATAGCTTAAGCTACAAAACTATTAAACAATTGACAGAACTTTCTTGTGGGTTAATTTTAGAACTTAGAGAACTGTGCTAGCAGGTAATCTTTTGCTTTTCCTCCGCCTGTAGAGAAATTAGAACTCACTTTGTCTGTAATGGTAGCAGTGATAGTTTACGTGACTCCCAAATATTTCTGTTTCGTGCTTGTTAATTCATTGGCTTATCTTTTTTGTTCACTGTCAGGAGTAACTTGTGATTTTGTCTCTCTTTAGTTTTCCTAAGCACTGGTTATTTTTCGCTTGTTTATGGTGTCATAGCACTTCAGGTTTCTTTTCAACTCCTACGTGTTCAACTCTTAACAAGTTTTGGCACGGAAGTTGTTCAGCCTTGTGCTAAAAATTGGAGTGAGTTTGTATGATTTGTCTCTTCCAGATTATCAGGAGAGCAAAGTGGATCATCACATGGTTCCTCATCTAGTCAGTCACCTGGGGGATTTGGCTCTACTCTTAGTAGTGAAGAAAGGCGACTTAGAGATAAGAAACATTTGAATGACATCACAGCAGCTCGGCTGCCACCGCTTCACCATTCCCCTGCTAAGCTGTTATCCATAGAGGAATCTATAGCGATTCAGATACAGCAAAAAGAAGCTTATGAGGTATGAATTTACAATTTGGTCTGAAAAACAATTATGTAATTGGGGTCACACCTAAAATTAGGAAGCATAAAGAGATATTTTCATACAGATTAGTTTGATGATGAAATTGAGATGGGCAGACCTTGAGGAAAGGTACTTTTCCCTGTATTTGATAAAGTAATATAATAAGATAATCTATTAATCCCTTCTGAAACTTACTCCTGCAATAAACAAAATTCAGTGCTGTTCTTCATGTGCTAATACACTAACCTCATTGCATTGACTAGTGGTGTAAATGTATATTTTGCCTATTAATGATTAGAATTTTTGTTCCTTGTATAAATGAAGGCCTAGCAGTATTTATTATTCTTAAATTGTGCAGGTATCAGCATTTGCTTTTGTTTATGCTGTGCCTAAAGAGTTGGAGTTCTGATCACAGAATGTCAGGGGTTGGAAGAGACCTAAAGAGGTCATTGAGTCCAACTCCCCTGTCAGAGCAAGATCATAATCTAGCTCAGGTCACAGAAGAACAAATCCAGATGGGCCTTGAAAGTTTCCAGAGAAAGAGACTCCACAACCTCTCTGGGGAGACTGTGCCAGTGCTCTGTGACCCTTACAGTAAAGAAGTTCCCCCTTGTGTTGTGGTGGAACCTCTTGTATTGCAGCTTACACCCATTGCTGTTTGTCCTGTCCCAGGAAGCAAGTGAGCAGAGCCTGTCTCCTCTCTCCTGACACCCAGCCCTCAGATATTTCTAAACATTTATTACATCCCCTCTCAGTCTTCTCTTCTCCAGACTAAAAAGCCCCAGGTCTCTCAGCCTCTCCTCATAAGGCATGTGATCCAGTCCCCTAATCATCCTCATAGCCCTCCGCTGGACCCTTCCAGCAGATCCCTGTCCCTCTTAAAATGGAGAGCCCAAAACTGAAGGCAGTACTCAAGACAGGGGTCTCATCAGGACAGAGTAGAGAGGGAGGAGAACCTCCCTTGATCTGCTGGGCGCACTTGTCCTAATACAAAACCAGGATCTCATTGGCCTTCTTGGCTGCAAGGGCACATTTCTGTCCCATGGATAATACCAGCACTCCCAGGTCCCTCTCTACAGGGCTGCTCTTCAGCAGATCACCTCCCAGCCTGTACTGGTGATGTTCTTCAAATTCTGTGTAATGGATTTTGGTTTTTAATTTTCCGGGTAGTGAGAAGTTAATGGTTACATTTGACACTATTGTAAAAGTGTTTGCTTCTGCTTACTGTCTGAAAAGCACTTGCTTGTTTAGTCGCCTTGGTGCTTTAAGGGAGATAATTTATTTGGAAAATCGAGGGGTTTTGCTGAGCTTGCTGAAGTACAAGGATTACTATTGCCATATGGTTACTGTGCACAGCTGCTGTCTCAGGTGAACTGATTGTGTTCTCTTGAAGCTGACATTAGTGTATCACAGGTGAGGACTACCACACTGGTAATTTCAACTCTTACAAAAAGGCTTTCAACTATTAATAGTTATGTATGAGTTTGATAAGAAACCTGAAATGTCTTTGCTAGTTACAAAAGCCTTTAATTGAGACCACTCTGAAATTATTAATATTATTATGTCACATGTATATTTTAGCATATTAGCTTTTTCATGACCAGGATCAAATGACAACACTTTTTCTAACATATGTCATCTCTCTTTTTTTTTCCTTTTATCTAGGAAGTGCAAGCCAAGCTTGCAGCACAGAAGCTTGCAGAGAGACTGAATATAAAAATGCTCAGGTTTGAACCAGAGGGAGAAGCCTCAATGCAGTACAGAGAAGTGAGAGATGAAGATTATTTTTCAGCAGAAGACTGAATTCAAGAAGAGATGTATGAGGATGAGCCCTGTAACTGATCCTTGTGTGGTACTTCTTAAAAACCAAACCTGAATATCGAGAGTGCTTGATCTAGTAAATTTTCTTCTTATTACAGCTGTAAGAAGGATTAAATGTAAACATCATAAAGATAAGTGTTATTATGTGGTAGCCCCAGTGTTAATTGGAGACTGCTTTTTGAGGATGTGGGGCAGTTGATTAATCTTTATGGAATGCCACATGGTTTTCAGCTGCAGCTATTTGCAGGCTGATTATGAGTTACCTACAAAAGACAGTTTCTTCTGCACAGAAAAGGATTACAAAGGGTATTGGCACAGGTGTCCATAGAGTAAGCTGAGGTGCCTGTGAATGAATCAATGTACAAAAGCTGTTGTGCATAAGCATGAGATGATACTGCTATGCATTTAAGATTACCTTTCTTTGACTGTTTGGTGAAAATACGTGCCCTAACGGTGGCAATAAATATGGGGTATTTAGGCTGCAAGTTAGCTTCTTACCATACATGGGAACTTGTTCCTGTGCCTGCACCTTAAGATAACACTTTCTGCCCTTATCTTGTGAATAGGCAAGAACTTCAAGTTACTTTGTAACTCAGATTCTGTTTGGGCTTTAAGAGACTGGGGAGTTGTTGGATTTTTTTTTTTGTTATTGCTGCAAAGTACATCAAGAGATAAACTTATTTGAAGGCGTTAATATTTTTATTAAAGGTTTTGGTGTTTTTCCATATTTTTGTACACTGTTTGGAATACTATTTTTCATAGTATGATACTGTAAATTAAGAGATCCACCCTCGTGTTTTCTTGGAGAAAATGTTCTCTCAATATATTGAAGTTTTAGCTTCAGATAATATATTTATTACAATAATTTTTTCTGCCTTTTAATATGAATTTTGAAAGATAAGGAGCACACCTGAAAAGTGTGTCACGACGATATTCCATTGCTGACTACTAGGAGATTCCAAGTCTAATATGAGTTCAGCTCTGGAAAACAAACCTCAGAGGTGCCTGGCAAAACCTGTTTTGGAGGCACTACAGCAGTAGTATGTGCAAGACTGCCCCTACATGTGTACATACATGTTTCTGCAGGAATGGTGTCTCTGGAAACTAAAGGTGGTCCAGATGTGAGATGTCTGAAAAGCTTTATGATATCATCTAGAAATTGGAGGTGGAAGTCTGCCACTTCTTGAGTGCATAAAGCCATGCACTAGCAGGCAGTAGCTCTTCCAGATGCTCCACAAGCTCTCCCAGGCGGTCCTACTGTCACAGTCTATACCCTAGTAATGCAGTTTGGTGGAATTGCTGCTAAACTAATGTGATTTTTTTTTTTTACTACATCATCTGTCATGTCTCTTTTTTGTGCCTTTTCACAGGTTTCTCATTCTTTATTGGCTTCTTCAGCCTCTGATGCTCTGGGATTTTGTGATTCTTATCAGCTGTCTGCTCTTCCCTTTCTGCATATCTTTGTGGTTTTGCCACAGCTGTCCTCCTACTGAAGCTTTCCTTGTTTCCTATTTTGGTTTCAGACTGTGCAGGTGTTTGCCATTTACAGGCCTTCACACTCTTTCCTGGTTGTTTTTTTTTCCTTTCATTTCTGTGGTTCTGCTTCATCCTTGCAGCTGCTCACCACCACTTGTCTGTGTCAGTGGTCTTCGTGGCACATTTCTAGTCATTCACATTCGTCCCTCAGCATCTGTTGATGACCTATCTGATTCTCAGTTGTATATATTTCTGTCTTCAGTGTGTGATTCTGACTCCACAAGAGTACCCTTCTCATGTGGCTGCAGTTCATCTCTGCAGGTCACTATTTTCCGTATTACCACCTGCTTATCTAACTGGGTCTTGCTATCTGACCTACCATTATTCCAGTTTGTTGTACTGCTTAAGGACAAGAGGCCACAGCTTCCAGACCTGTTTGCATCTCTTCACCTTGTCTGTCTACTGACTGTGCTGTTACTTTCTAAAGTTATCAGGTGTGGTTTTTTGCATGGTGTTTTTTCTTTGCAATTCAGAAGTTTGTAAAAGAGGGTAAGAGGATGAACCATGGAGTTGTTCAGTCATAGTGAATTAAACTGCTGATCAAGTATGGTATTGTTGTTGGTGTTTCACTATTTCCAGTTCCAGAACATTTCAAAACACACAGAGAATTGAAAGGCACTGTTTTATTGGAGTGGGTTGTTAACCCAGTAGAATATAAAGAATTGGTAACATGTTTCTGAAGTTCCTCATATGAGTAATGTTTTATTTTGACCACATAAAGTTTGGGGAAACCCAGAACCTTTTACTTCAATGCTCTGGAAGAAAAGGCTTGGAGATGGATTAGGAGACAATTGCTGTATAGGGAAAGAAAACGTTTGGAAATTCAAATGGATGAGAGAAGATCTGTAAGACATAAAGCTGGGCAATTGTGCAGGTCTGAAAAATGGCACAGAGACAGAGCTTGAATGCTGTGCTACAGGCCTGAGAGGTCTAGCATGAAGCAGGTATCTGTGCAGCAGCAAGTGTAGTCTCTGTTTTCGGATTGGTAGGGGAGTACCTGATCCACAGAATGCATGGGAGAAAAGCACTGTGGTAAGAGTTTCTGTCCACAGCTGTAACCTTTCCTGAGCAGAGAACATGAACTCTGTTTTGCCAGTTGTAGTGAGAACATCATCTAGAGGATTTAGCAGCCTAAAAATATAAGTATTTGGGAAATAACATCACAGGATGTTAGGAGATAATCAAGTCCAACTCCCCTCCCAGAGCAGGACCATACAGTCTAGCACAGATCACAGAGGAACACATCCAGACAGGCCTTGAAAGTCTCCAGACAAGGAAACTCCACAACTTCCCTGGGAAGCCTGTGCCAGTGCTCTGTGGCCCTTACAGTAAAGAAGTCCCTCCTTGTGTTGAGGTGGAACCTCATTGCTTCTTGTCCTGTCACAGGGAGCCTGTCCCCTGCCTCCTAACCAGCTGTCCAATATTTATAAATATTTATTAAATCCCCTTTCAGTCTTCTCCAGACTAAAAAGCCCCAGGTCCCTCTGTCTCTCCTCATAAGACGTGCTCCAGTCCCCTGTCATCCTCATAGCCCTCCACTGGACCCTCTCCAGCAGATCCCTGTACCTCTTAAGCTGGGGAGCCCAAAATTGAACACAGTATTAAAGGTGGGGTCTCAGCAGGACAGAGTAGAGGGGGAGGAGAACCTCCCTTGATCTGCTGGGCATACTCTTCCTAATACACCCCAGGATCCCCTTGGCCTTCTTGGCCACAAGGGCACATTGCTGTTCCATGGTTAACTTTTTATTCACTAACATTTGATGGAAGACCTGGCTGCTGCTGTATTGAATTATTTTGGGGAGGCTGTAAGAGTAACTAAGGGTAGAAAAGATGCATAAACTCTCCCTGTTTTTCAAAGTTAGATCTAGGTGACAGGTCAGCAGTTCTGTTAGAAGTTTTATTTCTGATGGCTTGCAGACTGCTACTATTCTAAAGGGCCACACAATCATAAGAAAGAGTAACTGCAAGTTCCTGTGTGGAGGAAATGGGTCCTGCAAACAAAGAGAAATTGAAAATCATGTGCTGTGGAATTTTTGAACTTACCACAGTGATGCAGTATCAGGAGTCAGGGAAAATAATATTCATGTGCAACAAATTGATTAATTGAAACATGAGTGGAAAGCTGTGGTAAAAGCTTAAAAGCTTAAATGCTTCATGAACAGCTCTGGGTAGTAGTTTGGGGGTTTCTGTATGGAACTCTCAGACATTTCTGTATCACACATGCACCACAAGCTGGCAGCCTTTAGCAGCCTCATGGAGAAGGTAGGGTTTGACTAGCCTGAATTATAGGTGGAGATCTGACTGGCTGGTTGCTTTGTGCAGCTCCATTGCAGTCAGTTCCCTAAATCCAGGAAGCTGACTGTAACTTAGTTGTTAGAATTTTTTCCCTGTGAGGGTGACAGAACACTGGAACCGGCTGCCCAGGGGGGTTGTGGAGTCTCCCTCTCTGGAGATACTCAAAACCTACCTGGATGCATTCCTGTGTGATCTGGTATATGTGATCTTGCTCTGGCTGGTGGGTTGGACTGGATAATCTTTTGAGGTCCCTTTCAGCCCCTGACATTCTGTGATTCTGTGTGTACTGAGTTGGATTTTGCCACTGAAAATTATCTGTGCTTGGACCCCTGTTCAGAATTTTTTTTTTGTCTAATTTGAGTCACACGTGACTCATCTGCCTTCAGCAAGAAGTATCCTTTGGCCAGGGGAATTGCAATGCATTTTTAGCCATTTATATCAAATGAATGGCATAAGGGGGGCAGGGAATGGGAGTCTGGTGTTGCAAGAATTTGTGCCATACCCTATGGACTCTTAGAAAAGGTGTCTTTCTTCTCCTTTGTCAGCCTTGCTTCTTTTTCAGAGCAGTATAAGAAGGAAGTGTAATATCTCCAAAGTGTCTTCTAAGGACAGATTTTTTCATGGAGTAGGTCTTGATGATGTAGTCTTGTTCCAGGGAAGTGCTAACTGACTTTTCCTGAGTTTGGGGTTCATGTTTTGTTGCAAGTCCATTGCTCTTAGGGTGACATATGTGGACATTACCTGTGAGATTTCCTGGTTTTCTCATGTTTGCTTTTAGGTTGTGAATGCCCACATTCTGGGAGGGGAAGAGAAATAGAAAACACAGCTGTGTGAAAACATTTATTTTGCAGTGTTATTTTTTTCTTCTCCAGTAAGCTGATAATTACTTTTATTTCTCATATTTCTACAGTGCCCTATCACTGCTGACATTGTGGTAGGCAAATGTTTGCTGACTGTAGTCCAAACATATTGACTTTCCATAGAATAAGAGTGCCTATTTTGCTCCTTTGCCGATACTTTGTTTTTCCACATGTATACAAAGCTTTAGAGACATTTAGTCGTCTTGTGTTTTTCAGCAACTGATTTCATAATTTGATTATTAAGATTTTATTAAATTGGCTCTTGACTTGGTGAAGCATGAAAGCATGTAGCGGATTCAAAGCTTGATTCTCTGTGTTTTCTTTAATCTCTCTGTGCAAGGGAATTTGTGAACAACACTTGTGAAACAGCTACTGAATGTGAGGAGACAACATGAAGAAGCATGGTGAAATGTGTATAGGAAGCAAACTGACTTTCCACTTGCTTGAATGTTTGAAGAAAGCATTTTACTTTTAGTCATCCAAATATGAGTGACTGTGTCCTCTAGCAGTGAGTGTGAGATTTCTTGACAGGGAAATCTGCGAGAATTTGTACAAAGTGACACTCTCATTGCTTTGCTTTCAGGTTTGATATTGGAGACAATCATTGTGTCATGCTTGAATTGGCACATCTCCACTGAAGTCAGGGGACATACGTGGGGCCGTAATGTTTAATAAATTTTATTCATATTCCCTCTCTATCCATACAGCTGGTATTAATGTAGTTGCTTATTAGATCATGGCAATGATATAATGTGGCAAAGAGTTGCAGTCCAAGGTTTTGCCTGGTTTCTGAAGATGAGCACTTGGTAGGAATTATTTTGTGCACTTCTGAATAGAAATTTCAGTTACAACATTTCTGTCAATGTTTTTCTTATATTGTTTTGTTGTTGTTGTTGTTTTATTCCTAAAAATGTTTTCTCAGTTGTTACTTGATGTTAGTAAAAAATATGTGTAGTTTACTCAGAGATTAGTCAAGACAGTGGTGGAAATACTGGAGCCCTGATTATGACAGTATGTGATTCCCTCCAGCTATCTATGCATCGAAGCTATCATCTGCACTATGCTCCCAAGGCATGCAGCTTTCATGTAACCTGTGCTGTGGCAAAACTTGAGAGTTGGCAAAAAGCTATGGGATTTTAGTGCAAACACAGAATCACATCTCTATCTGTAGGTGCAATGATACCATTTGTAGAAGATTCAGCCAGGCTGAATGCTTAGCTGTTAGTGCTTTGTCTGGTAGGTAGATACTGACAGTGTAGGGGGAGAAATAAAATATATAATGAAGAAGATTTACGTTTCCAAGTCATCCATCCAGGGTGTCCATCTCACTGATTGATTAGAACTAAAATGAGTAACATCCTTCACCAAGTAACCTATTGTTAGTACTCAGGTACTAACATGAAGTAACATCAGCAGGACTTTCTCCAGCCATCTTATATTTCTTTCATTTATATTGACTTAGCATTGGTTTTCTTCTACTTACAAATCTTTAAAAATAAATCTTCCAGAGTTTACTTACAGGCCAAATAAACTAATTTGGTTTGGGCAACTACTTGTATTTGAATGTAGGAAATCTTCAGAGACTCTTTCTGTTTAAGTTACTGTTATGAGTGGCCTGTGTTACCTCCTGGTTACTATAAAAGTCTTGATGTAATTGTGGTTTCCAGAGTTACAGAGCCATCAATTCAATTTCTAATTGTGTGAAATTTCTTTGTCATTGGCTTTCCTCCTTTTTTTTTTTTTTTTCCTGAAGGGAGAAAAAATTCCCAAACAACACAGATTCACAAAGTCTTCATTATATGTGATATTTCCTTTACTGTAGCCCAAGTTGTTTAATGTTGGTTAAAAGTTTATATTCCCTGATTTCACATGTATTTCTCTGAGCTCCTGCTTTAAATTGGCATTGTGCTGATTATAGTACTGCCTAAATGATAGCTGATGATAAATATTATCCTTGCACAGACATTGGGCATCATCATGTGTCATGTCCGCAGACTGTTTTTTTGCCTGCGCAGCAGATTTTTGTGGCTGTGAGCCAGGAATTTTAATGAAAGAAAACATCAAAGATGCAGAAGAAATGAGAATATTAGTCAAGGAAGATACACAGTGATGCTCTCTGATAACCCCTGGTAATTGACATTAGAACTATGTGGGAGCAACTTAAATAAACATCTGGACACTGAGTTTAGACATTTCCAGTGACAAAACCCAGACAGATCTTCTGGACTTGCAATAATAAATATTTCAGTGCAGTCCACATGAATCAACTTAGAATTCTGTTTTCAATTATTCTAGTTTTATAAATATATCAATGTTAATTATTCAAGGATAGAGTTTCTTTTGAAGATTAAGGAATTTGATGTTTGCTTCATTCACATAAAGTTCCATTTTTTATTTATATAAAATGTACTTCTGTTTGCACAAAAACAATAGTGCAAGCTTGCCAAGAGCTATTAAAGCAGAATGCAACTGAACTTTTCCTTGGATGGAAGGACCTTTTCTAAAAACCCTGGCAGTGCACTGTAATTCATTCCAGCTATAGTAACCACTTAAAGTGTGCTGAAAATAAAATTATAAATAATAATTTTTAAAAGCTAATCTCAGCATTTTAAAATATTCTTTCCTTAGATATTTTACTTTTGTTAATGTGGTAGTTCTATGAGCATGGTATCCCTTTACAGACAGTGAAGAGATGTTTATATGTGCTGAAGTATTTGAAAGTGGTAGCAGTGAAGCTACAAGTGAATGAAACACTGATTGCAGTCCAGACCTGATTCTTGTATTACAGCTGTGATGGGGGGAAATGGCTAGCAAAAGCATGCTCAGTTTTCATGAAACTTTTGTATTCCTTAGAAGAGCCTCATATGAATGCAAAATCACTTATTTCAGAACCAATGAATGAATGATGTGTCTGTGCTTGAAGACTTATTTACACATTATATTAAGAAGTCTACATTCATTTATTTTTGAGATGGTCTGTGTATTTGTTGCCAGGGGGCTCTGGACAAACTGAGCAGTTCTTAATTTCCACTTTCAATTTCATGTATTCTTCCATACAGCTCAGACTATCAACATCAGCACATGTTCCTACAGTTTCCTACCTTGGCTGTCACTAGCAGGAGCACTAGTGTAAGCTGGCTGCCAATGTTATTGAGCTGCTAGTTGAGTTATGCTACATCAAGATGTTAAGAAAGTTTTAGGGAACTGCTGTTATCCTGACCTACAGGTCACCATCCCTTTCAGAAGTGCAAGAGGCAGAATTGTATTTGAGTACAATTTGGAAAGTCCTTTCTGTGCTAACAGTGAATGTGTTCTGCGTCAGACTTGTGTTGGTACAGCAGTGTGGGTTAGACTGAAAGGATGTTGGGAGTGCTTTTGGCCAACCTTCTGGAGAAAGTAGTCAGCTATGAGACCAAATGGGGTTGCTTAGGACTTTAATCCAGTCTGCACTGAAATCCTCTAAGGACAGAGATTATACAGCCTCTCAGGGCAACCTGTTCCTGTATGTGACTGTCCTCCATGGGTGGACTGGGAGAGGGGATTTCTTTAAAACTGGTCTGAACCACTCTAGTTTCAATTTATGCCTGGCTCTGTCTTCTGTTGACCTCTTCAAAGGTACTGGAGGGCTGTTCTTAAATTCCCTTTAAGTCTATTCTTCTCCAGGCTGAAGATGTGCACCACTGGCTCACAAAGATTATTTTTGACAAAGAACTTTAGGGCCTTCTCAGCAGAGCTGCTGCCCAGCTTGTTGTCATATCTGGGCAAATTGTAGGCAAGCGTATCAGGAAACTGCAGGCGGACAAGTTGTCGTGGTAGGCCTGAATGGGCCAAGATGGGCTTATACATGTCCTGGCTTGCCCAGACATGTTTTTCTGCTCTAAGGACCCTGGCTTGCCCAGATTTGTTTTCGTAGAATCATAGAATGGTTCAGGTTGGAAGAGACCTCAAAGATCATCCAGTTCCAACCCCCACCATAGGCAGGGACACCTCCCACTAGAACAGGTCACTCAAGACCTCATCCAGCCTGGCCTTGAACACCTCCAGGAAGGGAGCAGCCACAACCTCCCTGGGCAACCCGTTCCAGTGTCTCACCACCCTCACTGTGAAAAACTTCCTCCTAACATCCCACCTAAATCTCCCCTCTGCCAGTTTAAACCCATTACCCTTTGTCCTGTCATTACAGGACTTTGTGAATAGTCCCTCTCCAGCCCTCCTGTAGGCCCCCTTCCTGTAGTAGCCCCTTATATAGGCTACTATAAGGTATCCTGGAAGCCTTCTCTTCTCCAAGCTGAAAAGCCTCATGTCCTTCTTGTGCTGGGGGCTCCAGAACTGCACACAGTACTCCAGGTGCGGTCTGACAAGTGCAGAGTAAAGGGGGAGAATCACCTCCCTTGCCCTGCTGGTAATGCTTCTCTTAATGCAGCCCAGGACACTGTTGCTGTCTGGGCTGCGTGTGCACACTGTCGGCTCATGTTTTCCTCAGGGCTGCTCTCCAGCCACTCGCCACTCAGCCTGTGTTTGTGCTTGGCATTGCAGCGACCCAGGTGCAGGACCTTACACTTGGCCTTGTTGAATGTCATGAGGTTGGCTTGGGCCCACCTCTGCATCCTGTCCAGGTTCCTCTGGATGGCATCCCTACCCCCTAGCAAGTCAACTGTGCCACACAGCTTGGTGTCATCCGCAAACTTGCTGAGGGTGCACTTGATTCCTCTGTCCATGTCACTGATAAAGATGTTAAACAGCACTGGTCCAGTTTTGCTCCTGTTTACATCCTGTGGTAAACAGGGTACACAAACCTGGCTTGTGCCTACCTCATGCAAGGCCTATGTTTTTCCCAAATTTGGTTAAAGCAAGTCTATGGCTTCACCAAATATAGTCAAGCTTGGCTAACTGCCATTCTGATTGGCTGTTCTGTGTCCAAAGGCCCATAAGTCTTAGGCTGTATTGATAAAAAGAGGTGAGCAGGTAATACAACGTGCTCTGCCATTGTATTCATGCTTGCTGCTTGCTTGCTGCTACCTGCTGCCATTGCTCTCTGTTTCTGGCAGTGTTCTGCCTCACTGTCTTATTGCATCCTGAACTGCTTGGATACTACCTACCTTGAGTTTACCATGTGATAGGCATGCATAGCCAGCATGACATCCGTGCCGAGACTGCACATCGCAAAACATCCTGCCTACTCCTGAAAGTCTCCTGCCAAGACAAGGAGCCTTGGAGGGAACACACAGATCGTCCAGAGAAATCAGGACCAGGTCAGAGATTGTCTACCTCTTTCCTCAGCATCCCATGAAGCCTGGGAAGAATCGGAAGCCTTAGTGGCTAAGAAGACACCAACAGAACCCTCAGAAAGTGTTTGGGTACTGTCTGAAGCTGTAGCTAGCCCTGCAAGTCGGGAGATAATATTTTGTGAGTAAATACTTAAAGCCTCTTGTAGTTTACCAATTGCCTTCTGCCATAAGCAGAAAGGAGCTTCCCAAGTCCACCTAGCTGGCAAGCGGTATAGTGACCACAAGAACCTTCTCTTCCAGTTCAGCTGGGTTTAGATATTTATATATCGCTAGTTATTTGTTCTAGATCCTATGTTATCATCTGTATAATGTTTCCATGACCGTTGCAAGAGAACCTTATTGTTATTAAAATCAGTGGTCAGGGTGGTGAGAGTTCTGAATAGAAAAATTAATAAACAATATTAATTTTGAGAAAATACCATCTCACAATCAATCATCCTTCCGTTACACAAGTGCATTGAATTATTCAATTCTGTCACTGCTCTCCTAGATCAATAAAACAGAGCTTTTGCTTTCATGTTTTGGAGAGAGGGAAAAAAGAAAACAAACAGGTAGCCTAGCCAGGTTATCCTGATCTAAGCCTATCTAAAACTTCAATGTTAATTAAAAAAAAAAGCAATTTGTGCTTTGAAACCCTTTTAACGTACTATAAAAATGATAAATAAGGAAGCACAGTGAAAGCTATAAATCAGCCTTGATTCTGATAATCTAATAAGAGCATCTCTTTGGCAGTTTCACCTCCTGCTCACTGATCTATGGCTTGGTAATTAATTTTCTCTAGTTTTAATCTTTTTATTAGAATGTCTAATTCCTTATTGCTAGAACTACAGCACCGGAAATTTGTAGTGTTATAGTTCAAACAATGTAATCTATTTATTGTTATAGGAACACAGAGGGGGAAGGCAATTTAGAGGTTTATTACTTGGAGAGATGCGTTTGAGGCAAGACAGGGAATAAAGCTGAATGGATAAATCTAGGAGGAAGGTGTAGATTGTGACTATTAAGCAAAAGCTCTTGTAACAGAGGAATTATCTGTCAAATGGTCCCCTTGGGGAAATGTTAGGTTCTCATCTGCAGGTACTTAATGCTTTGGTGGACAAAGTACTGAGTTCTCTGCACTGACCGGGTAAATGAGTAATTGGGTTGTGCTACTGTTCTGTGTGCTGCTCCATGCTATAAATGCAGCAAACTCCTCTCTTGCAGCTAAATCACTGTTTTCACTTTTATTTGTGATTAAAACCTGAGTGTCTGGTTTTGCTACTTTAACTCCTGTGGAAAGTAGTGGAAATTTCTTACCAGATCTTGAATCTGAAATAGACTGAGAGTTCTGGTTTCTTTCTCTGTTTTTGTTTTCTGATCTTGCTGAAAGGTTGGGGCAGTCTGGGTAACTGCCTTTCTTATCAGCTGTGTCCTGTTACAGCATCAATTTCTCCCCACCCCAAGAATGAAAAATAGTAATGAAATTAACTTCAAATTATTTGTAGCAGATGTAGTCCTTTCATGCTTTGTGTAAAGGCAAAAGAGCTTAAGCTATGTGTCTTGACCCGTCCTTTGACTCAAATTGCCATGGAGTAGGGAGAAAATATACTTCACAGGTTTGTACTTAATAGCTGTTGAGACACTTGCCATATGTATATTTAAAATGTTAACTCATTCCTCTATTTGAGTGTTTTTGTTCCTAAATTATTTTAAGTTGTGTAGAGATCCAAAGATAACAAACCTCTAAGTATATACATTATAAGCCACCTTTTGTACTCATGTGCCACACACTACAATTATATGTAGAAAAAAATATTTTAAAAAGGCAAGATATAAAAAAATGGTTATTTAGTCAGATTATAATGCTTCAATTTGATACTTTGTAAGTAGCACTTTGATTTGAAAAGAAACAACACCTCCCCCAGACTACCAACCCCAAAACCAACCCAGCCATCAGCACATATTGTTATGATATCAGGATCCTCCTGAAAAACAGGCTACAGATCAGATATATTAGCCTGATGTTCAGAAGAGCTCTGTTCTCTGTCTTGTAAGTAATTTCTCAGGGTTATCAGTTGTGTTTGGCTTTTGGCATATGGGGAATTGACAAAGTAGCACTTCAGATTTCACCCATTATACCTGTCTCATAAGGTATTACAGTCTTCTTCCACAGAAAAGGGAGTCTGCCTCTTATTTTATGCTAGAGAGATCATACTGTGCTTTTGCTGGTGGGCTGAGGACCTGTGGGGGACTGTTACCTGAAAGGCACATTTCCTGCCTTTTAAAAACCAGGAGTTCAGAGAGAAAGATTCATAGGTCTGGAAAGAGCAATAGTTTGTGTTTCAGGCTTTGGCACAGCTGTCTAACCTGTGTGTGATCTATAGATCTCTGCCTCAGCTTCAGAGGCAAGTGCTCCAGAGATCTTGGTGTGCTCTTCTTTGAATGCGTAAGTTCCAATATATTTGGAGGCTTTAAGATGTTATGGTAATCAGGGTGAAAGCCTAGAACAGCTTTTTCAGCCATGTGCTTGGGAGCATGGCACTCCATCCTTAAGCCTATATTAGTAGTTCTGTGTTCCCTGCTAAACTGATTTCTAAGTCAATAGCTTTGCTGGTGGGAGTAGAGAAGACATGAGAGTCCGATTACACTTTATTGTGGAACTTGATATCAAATCCATACTTTGTTGCCTGGACACTGCAGTGAGATAGATGTCTGTGGTAGTAATTCAAGAGGATGTTTGTAGGAATGCTATGTGTCACAGGGCTGCCCTGGATCAGATCACTTTTAAATACATTATACATGGGCTTTGATCAAGGACCACCTGGCTGTGTGTAGGCAAGAGAACCAGGAGACTAGAAGGACAAACGTCCTGTTTTGCAGCCTGCCACTGCAGCGGGGAACGTTTTTCCCAGGTTATGGTTTGACTATTAGTAGTATTGGTGCTATACAGGATCAGCCAACAGTACTACTTCAACTAGGATACTATTTGCATACACAACTTCCTCCTGTTGTCTATTTAGTGCTGATAATGCTTCCTCTGATTTTCGTCCAGCTGCGTAAGGACAGATAGTACTCGATCTGGCGCACAGCCTGCCCGGGGGAAGGGTGTTTTTCAGAACAGCTGCAACAAATGTGGAACTCGGGCAGTCAGTGTAGCCATTTGTTTCACCTGGCCAGCAGTGTTTCGTTCGTGGTCAGGACTAGTTGCTTAGAGCCATTGAGCCACGACCTCAGTAAAATCCCAATTCGTGCTTCGTTCATGACCCCCACGTGATCACCCTGTTCCCTGCAGAGGGGCAGAAATCAGAGTGCAGGGCTGCGGTTGCTGAGGCAGGGAGGACCTGGCCTTAGGGCTGCCGTGTGCCAGCAGACTCAGGTGAGTGACTCCAGGTCGCTGAAGATGCGTGGCAGAGGGATAGGCCTCGAGGGACAGGCCTTGCGGGGCCCCGGCTGTGTGAAGCACCCAGGAGGCCTGCTGGCCGCGGCAGTTGCGTCACAAGGGCAGAGCGCTGTGGCCTCCCCGGAGCTGCAGAAAAAGCTCAGTGAGAGCCGAGGAAAAACTTTAAATGGGGCATAGCCTGAAGATAATATACTCTGCATGGCTGACAGCCTCGGTCTGGAGAGCAGCCAGGGAGGACGAGAATGGGGCCCTTGGGGTCTGAAGATATTAACAAAATAAATAACTCCGACCGCAGCGCTCCTTCCACTCCCCTCAGCGCATTCCGCAGAGGAGCCGGCAGCACCCTTCCTTTCCTGCTGCCTCATGAGGTAAATCAGATGCACCGTGTCTGCTTTGTATTATTAAAAGAGGGAAATGAAAAAGAACAATGTAAACACTCTTACAATTGCTGCGGAAACTGGATACAACCAGGTTATTCAAAGGGAAAAATTCAAGCCATCCATATATGCCAAGTTTGCCTTCACATCTGTTAATTGTAAGGGGGATGATTTTGAAAAAAAAAGTGAAGTCATGGTTTAGGGCCTGGTTCAGTAAAGCCTGTAAACGTGTACTTCACAAAACCGGCTTAAATCTATCCCTTTTCAGTGAAGCCCTCACACATGCTGCTCCTCTTTCAGGGCTGTGCCATGGGAGGAGAGTTGGCTTCTATGGCAGGACTGAAGCTTGACAGACTGCATTCTGTGAAGCTGTGAGAGCACCCTAGGCCACCCTTACCCAAGAAATTATTGTTGTTGTAGTTGTCAGTATTGTGCTGCTGTTATCCTGTCAAATTTATACAGTAAGAGGAAATAACCAGTTTTAAAAACCGTAAAGAACGGAAAATGTCACTATTGTGTTGCCTTATTATTATGCTATTATATTGCTTTTATATCATCCACAGCATCACATTTGAGTTCAGCACAGTCTTTTTACCTCACAAAATCTTTAGTTTAGCATGCACACAGGTTTAAACTTGACAATAAATATAAGTCTTATTCAGCTCTGTTTACTCAAATGGATGCAAGTTGGTACCATACTTTATACTGATATGATCTACTTCTTATTGAAATGCTAATTTCAGTAAGAAAGTTTTAAACCCAAAATCATTAGCTGAAGCTATTATGTTCTGGTTTCTTCGTTAATGACTTTAAAATATGGTTTCATATTGATGCCATTCCATATGATTCTTCACGATGTTCTCATTGCCTATTACTTTATTATGAGCTTTAAAATATTCAGTAGGGGGTTTGGGGGAGATTTTGCGTTTGGTGGTTTGTGATTTTGTTTG
This sequence comes from Psilopogon haemacephalus, assembly GCA_013396835.1. Classification (NCBI taxonomy): domain Eukaryota; kingdom Metazoa; phylum Chordata; class Aves; order Piciformes; family Megalaimidae; genus Psilopogon; species Psilopogon haemacephalus. The sequence goes on along the minus strand of VWZI01008402.1, from coordinate 935,698 downwards.
TTGTTGGTTTTGTTTTCTATTACTCCATCTTCTGATTCTCTTATATATTAAAATTCTGGGATCATTTGAGTAAGTTGATATTCTATGCGTGAAGTTTAGTTCATCAGGTATGGAGGTAAAATCTTTTCCTAATTTTGTCAGTTAAATATAATTCAATGCTTTCTAAGTTTAAAAATAAGTAAATCAGCAGATCCCCATGACTTCAGAAACTGGCTTCCTTTTCACTGTTTGGAATGGTCAGTTCTGAAAATAAGTAGATCACAGGATGAAGGCATGTTCTGCAGCTGCTCAAATTCTCAAGGTATTTAGGTTTTATAAATGATATTTTAATTTTAGATAACAATCCATTTATATGCAAAGATTACCTTCATTAAGTTGTTCAGATAATTTTGAAAAAATTAAATACTAGAATAATAATTAAAATGTAAATAAGTGAATAGTTAATAACTTGAAAACCCTGCACACTTTTGCTGAAACAGAACAAAATGGTTTAAATGACAGACTATGAAAAGTAGTCTTTAGTATATTACTGAATTTTTAAAGCTTTAAATTAGAAGATACAAGGCCATTATCAAATTATGACACAATCCTCTTTTCTAAAGCCTTTAAATGCACGTGTTTTGTAAGTAAGTTTGCATGCATATACAGCATTTGGAAGCATGCAGACAAAATGCACTAATTTTATCTTTCAGGAGCTTTTGTACATCTTGTCTTGCAGAGGACTTAGGGAGCATGAATATTTTCGAAGCTATCCAGGACATCTGTTCTTAATATTCTAACATCTTTCTTCTGTGTACATTTTATAGACAACATACTTTTGGCAATCTTTGTTATTAGAATTGCCAAAATGTTGATATTAATTTGAGTGCTTTGTTTTTCAATGAGTGCATGCCTTTTCAGAAACTCATCTTCAGAACCAATTTATTTCTAGAAAGCAAAATGTTTCAACATTCTTTTTAGGCATTCAGAAATGGATTTATAATAGAATAAGGAAATGGTTTATGTTTGGGAACAATTGTTCAAATATATCTGCTCCCTCATCTTTATTTCTGATCTGCATGTTTTTAAATGTAACATTGTGTTATAACTTAATCCAAGTACCAAGCTGTAGGATTTGCTTCACTAGATACTTAGCCCTCCTAAATGCCCACCTCAAGTGCATCAATGCGAGTGTATAAAAGGCATTTCATGACAAGATTTTCTGAGGCTTAGTTGTTACGGTGTTGAGTGTTGTGCTCTGCAGTTTTGCAAAGTCTGAGTACAGAGTGAAAGGCACAGCACTGAGGCTTCTTATGTGCAACCTATGAAAAGCTCCTTCTGAAAGATTCCTGCAAAGTCCAGATTACACAAGAAAGCAAGACGGAGCCAGTAAGGAAGTAACTCTAGGTACTTTGGATTTGCAGTTTGACAGAGAAAAAAGTTCCTAGGTACTTCTTTCCAGAAGTTAGGTGACTTTTATTTCTCTGAAATCACACCATCCAATGATTAGGTGGTTGTAGAATTCAGCTGGAATTGTATGCCATTATTGCAGTCTATTGCCTTCAAGTCTGTTTCTTGTATGTCTCTGAAGACTTCATGAGACTCAGGTACTATGGTGATATAAGTTTTTCTCCTTTGGGGAAATTGTTATCCAGTGAGCCCCAGGGAGAGGCAGAACATGGCCTGAGTTTTTGATGTATCTGATACATAGAAGGGGAAGACTAGCTTCCACTCACTCTTCAAAGGATTGTTGTAGTGGACAAGCTACCTTTTTCTACTCCAGAAAGACTTACACAATCTGTGTGATACCCTGAGCAGAATTTCAATGGGAGCTGATGTAACGGCTTTGTCTATTAGACCAAGTCATATGAAAAACAGTTTAGCTCTATGTGACCAAGAATAATGAGTGCTGGAGATACTGTATATGTCAGATACCTCATCTTAGGTTTCTGTCCATTTCAGAATCTGCAGAAACAAATGTGAAAAGCCTTTGTGGGCACTGAATGCCTGTCCCTGTCAAGGTAAGAGGCACATTTCTAACATGATCAGATCTTGTAACACGATATTTAATTTTGACTGTGGATGTTTCTTATTAAATAAAAAAAAAAAAGGTAATTAAGCTGCTTTATTGATAGTATTGCCTTATGTCACAAATATTTATTCGTCAAATTAATTTAGTTGTAAACCTATAAATTCAGTCTAATTTCCAGTGATGAGAAATATGCCCAGAAGTGGAGAAACACAAATACACTTGTGGTCATTATCACCCTGACTCATTTCAACTCTATTAGAATTTTATGTATTGTTTCTTCCCCCACCCCATTTAGTGTTTTTATTACCCAAACTGAGATACACAGACCTTTCCTGTTAGCTTTGTAGAATGAACTCCCTAGACATGAGATATGTAGTAGTAGTTATTTTTCCATGACTGTAAGGATGGCTATGGATTCTTCTTTGTTCAACACATGGGAAGAGTACTCTTTATAATGCATGAGATACCAGAAAAAAAAAAAATCTTGAATGCCTGAATTGTGAGTGCCATATGTCATCATGACAACACACACAGAAATCAACTGTTATTTTGAGTACCATTCTCTTAGTGGTGATATTTTAATTCCTGCTGTAGTGTAACTTAATTACATACTTCCCTTAGGAGGCAAATGATGCATAAATTTTCAATATGGCTTGTGCAGCATGGTTTCAAAATCCAGTATTTTTGGGTTCAGCTGCCAGAATTTGAGAGCTTTATGTACACTTCGTATGAACAAGGTATGCATCCCTATAAACCTGATGCTGCGTGTCAACCTGAGCATTCAGACTCATGTGACTGCAAGAACAAGTTGATAGCACTTACATGATATATCCTCTCTTATTTCTTCTTAAATATTCCCTATAACTTCTTTGTTGAAATACTTATCTTAAATTCAGCAAATGAATATTGATACCGGGTAAGTAATAAATAAATATGCAAGCGTGCATACAGTGCTGCTGAGCGCTAAAACAGCAAACGACATAAAAGGGCCCGATCTGTCCTAGTCTCTTTGCTAAGGATGTGCAATTTCGCTTCCTCTCAGTAGATGTCAGCAACACTACAAACTTGCTCCGTTTACAGCTCGAGAACCGTTCTGTTCACAATTTTAATTAGTTTTCCAGTTTCAGTTTTGCAAGGCAATAGTCCATCTAAACTAGCGGAATCTACTGCCCTCTGAAACAGGATTAGAGACATCAGCATCTTAGAATAATATTGTATTCTTGGCAAGGCAGAACTCGTACAGAACTTAGTAGAAGGGACTTATTGCTACATTTTTAGGATTTTCTGAACGTTTACCTCAAATTTGCCCTCCAGGCAAACATGGAGTAATATAAGATGTCTAATATTTTGCTTCTTTCTGTGAAGTAAATCAAAACCGTGGGAATGTTTTCATGTAATTTGATTTACTCCCGTCTCCTACAATACATCTTCAACTCTGTTCAATTAACTGTCTGCCTGCTACAAGAAAGGGGTACAGTCATTCTGACTGAAAGCAATAGCAAGTGTTCTGTTGTCTCTGCTGGGATTTCTGTTAGTCCCAGAGGAGCTGGCAACCACAAAGGAAGGATGTGGAAGGAAGTTGCTTACTACAAGTGTATGTATATAACAGCAATAAAAAGAATTGTTTACTTCTGTGTGTAAGGAGCACTCATTTTGCTGCATATTATAAAATAACTATTTCAAAATCATCATGTACATGAAACGGGGACCAAAGAATAAACATTCCAAGGTTTATTTGGTTAGAAATTAAGAAATTCCAGTATCTTCTGATTCTCACAGGAGGGTCTTTTCCTTCCTCTGATCTCCAGCAGGAATCTTTAATTTTTTGTGCTATATTGGCTATTTGTGAAGTGTGGCAGATTTGCAGTTTTGGAAATTAAGACTATACCCATAGAAACAGGATCAGCCCAGAAAGCAGCAGTGATAATCTCTTTATGTCCCTGTCACCATCTCCCTGGAAAGAGCACCAAAATGAGCATCACTATGAATTGGAGCCCAGTTCAGTCATAGGCAGTTCTGGTGACATTTTGTGTGATGTTTCCCTTNGAGGAGAATCAGGTGGATTAATTTTAACATCTAGCTAAGGGAAGCAAGAAGTTGTGCTCCCCAACCTGCCTTGGTGTACCCACAACAACAGGGACCAAGTATCACTGCTGGCAACATCATACTTGATTTTACCTGGTCCCCCCAGAACATTTTAATTTCCTATGTCACAACACCCCACCACCCTCCCCCCGGCTCACTGCAATGTGATGCTTTCAATCCAGAGGCTGGGAACCACCATGTCATGGTAGTCCCAAATTCTCTGTCCCTTCCTCTGATCTGTTCCTTTTGGTGTCCTCCCTTTCAGTATCCTCTCTTGCCTCACTCTCCTCTGTTCCTATGCTTGTGAAGCGATTACTTTTTCTGCTTGTCAGTTGACCCAATCTATATCAATCCTTTTTTCAGCTGCACTTTTCTCATAACCCCACAGGGGTGGACTGAGAGATGCTCTGTCAGGCAAGTACTGCCAGAGGAGTAATTACCAGTTCTAGAGATGGATCCAAAACTCAGTGGAGACAGTGCTGTTTGAGGTCCCCCACATGGGCCTATAGATGTGTGAGTCTTAGCCTGGGTATATGAAACTGACAAGGAGAAGAAGTTTGCCAAACTGATCATGGGGTATGGAGCTCCAGAGTAATGAGACAGCAGCAAAGCAGAGAAAACTTTATTTAGAGGCATCTGTTAGCAACCATTTGGGAACTAAACCAAAAGACCCCAGTGTAATCCTGTTCTGCTGCATCCATTGTTCTGGACTTCTTTTTCACTAGCATAGCCAGCAGGAGGAAGCTGGTGGCTTTGGAGATCTCTTTGACTCTTGGCTCTTCTTGCTGATAAATCTATTTATGTGTCTGTTGTTCAGCTGTTGAGCAAGTCTGTTTTGGAGATTTTTGCTTGCTCTGCAGGGTGTAAAATAGAGAATGCTGAATCTGCTGCTGCTGTACAGAGCATTAGATTTGTAGGAGTAATCTTTGCTACTTTGCCTCAGAGTGAAAATGGAAGGAAATAGCAAGATCGTGTCTAGTGTCTGCCTGAATGTTCTGGGGAAAGCGTCTTCTTTCTGAGGTTACATGTATTGCTAATAATAGTCTAAATTTACAGAGTAAATTTAGAGTATCAAGTCGTGGGATAAACACATATCTGTGTGAAGACAGGCAAGAGTTGGCTTGCTGTTACAGGAGTCGAAATCAAGGTGCAGAAATAATGAATTAGCACAGTTTACATGAAGACAACCAATTATTTGGCAGACTGACAGGAAGTCTGCCCATCTTCAGGGCTGTGCATTGTGACAGAGCCAGAAATACTAAAAAAGTGTAGTGCTGAATACCCTGTTAGGTTTCATTGTCTTCATGTAGGTGTCCTAGGAAGCTCCTAAAAGAGGAAATTTTGCTATGAGATTTGGTATATGGCTGGGCAATTTAGGATGGTAAGTGGTTGGTGCTTAAGTGAAAGTAAGTAAAAATTGAATATTCCCAATTTTGTATATACTACAGTGTGAAGTGTCTGACTTAGTTTAACTTCATGCTTGTGGTAACATTTTCAAGTCATGATTACTGCACTGGTGAATTAGTTTAATTGAAAATGGAGGTGATTGGAGTTTTCCTTTAAACACAAGTTTACTGGAAGAGCTGGCATAACTTTTATTAATATTAACAGTATTGAGCATAACAACAAAGTTTAATTATTATACAGTTATATAGTTAAATATGAAAAAGAAGACCATGAGTCTTTCTGCATGTGCATTATTTCCTGACACTGATCTTTAGGCCTTATGTACATCAACAATAATGGACTGATTCAGCCAAAATTTGCTTCCACAGCTGCTGGCCTTAGGAAGTTCTCTGGGCCTCCTGTGTTCTGCAGCTGTGGAGGCTATTCCCTGCTCTGGAAGAAAGAATCTCCTCTCTCCTGTGGCTGCAAATGCTGAATGAGACATCCTGTAACACCATGTTCAGAGGGGCAGATCTGACAGCTGAAGGCCATCCTTGGCATCCTCTGCAGATAATGACATATGGTGTATAACCATGAGCAAGGAACCCCCTTAGGTCCTAAAATAGAAGAGATTTCTGAGGAATTGTTATGCAAGTTCATCGCCTAGAGGCCTTGATGCTGGTTCATCTCCAGAGAGAGTAAGGAGGAAAGATATTAAGCAGAAGTTTAAAGGAAAAATAATCTGGCATATTAGAATATTGCAACATTGTGAGTGTAGAGAGCACATTTCTCCATATACACCAAGAGTAAGCCCAGGAGAACTGCTGTTTTTAATGAATTACACAAAACTTGCCTGCTTTCAAGTTTTGTTTTGAGTTTAGATATAAAACTATCTGTTGTAATCTTCACTTAAATTCCTTAATTTCCATCTTCCAAATGACTTGAAACCCACTCTCAGTTTTGATTTTCAAATGTACTTAAATTTGAGCTTTCAACATTTTCATTCAAACCTGAAACTCAAAGTGAAATTCAGGGTGTATAAAAACATGTATATGAATAAAATAAAGAAAAATTTCACAAGGCCACGTAAAATATCCTACAGTTCAGGCGCTATTCATTCATGCACACTATCTTGGTCTCCTCCTCTTTGCTATGTGGCTTTGGAGGCCAGAGAGCTTGATGTTGGCAGCTGTTAGGAGCAGTACTGTCAAAGAACTGCAACATCTTTCCATGGTCAACTACTATCCTTGTGGGAACAGCAATTCAACCAAATCTAAATTTGTCTTCAGATTCCATACACACATTTGTAAGGCAAGAATAGTTTAAGCTCTGTTGATAATGTGTAACTGAAGCTGAAGAAACAAGGTTTGAAGCTTAGTTGAAGAAAGGAAAATTTTTAGTAACTGAGCTGCAAAAAATGGGTAGTCACAGAGAGCTAAGTCATGGGGGCGGTAAACCAGATGAATTATGAGGTTTTATCTAGTTTCCATCCCAGCAGCATTTTTGGTTGGAAAACAGAAACTGTGTGTGCCTTGTTATTGCATGAAAACAAATGCTATGGTGGCTTCTTGATCTGTAAAGCAGGCAAAGATAAAACCACCACATGCAAAAACGATCACAAGAGTCAGTGCAAGCTGAAGGGTTGGTGATACTTGCTCTTTGCAATGCATACAACTCAATTCTCAGCACAGATGACCTCTTGGGAACTGATAGGAAGTCCTGGCTCTGCTTGAGTCAATGGGAATTTTGCTGTGTACTTCAGTGAAGCTGAAACTTCACAGAGTAACCCATATTGTGCAATATATTGTTCCTGGCTCTTAAAACCTTGCAAAATCTCATAGATGGCCAAATATGCATTTGTAATGCTCTGAGTCTTCTGTTTAGAAGAATGGGTAACTGAAGGCTTTTTTGCTGCTGCTAGCTAGGCTCCTGATAGTGACGTGCTTTTACCCATAAAAATGGAATACATAAATGTAGAGTTAGCCTGACTGTAAATGGTCTCATATTGATCACTGTGCTGGCTGGTATGCACTGTCCTTCTTGTCATCTTCAACTGCCTCAGTGCACATAGGCTTTGGCAATTCTTAGAGGAACAGGTCACACTCACAGTGTGGGCCTCAGGTAGTAGTTGTGATAGTTAATATCCACTCATGTTGCTAAAAAAAATTAAGTACTTTCTGTTAATTAAACTGACACCTCTGAGTGTAACATTAGCAACAGAGAAATGCCAGGTTCAGTGAGTGAGTAGGAACTAATTGTAATGGAATGGGGTTTGATTAATTAATGTGAGATTATTTTTCCAAAATCAATATTGTTTACTAATTTTGATATTCAACCTTTTACCCCCAACGACTAATTTTAATAATAAACTTGTTCAATTGTAATGGTCATGGAACACATTACATAAATGATATCTAGATCTAGTATTAACTATCAATATACAAACGATTAAATCCAATTGAAATAAAATAAACTGGAAGAGGAGGTTTCTTGCAGTTAATTACTCCACTTGGCCGCTAGATGGACTCGGGGCCCTTTCCACTTTGGCAGAAGTTAGGTAAATAAAAGCTTAAGGTATTTACTCACAAATATTATTTCTTGACTTACGAGGCTAGCAACATTAAAACACTTGCAGGGAATTCAGTTGGTTGGCTTTCTGGCTGGTCTGTCCACTGGCCACTGCTGAGACTTGGGAGTTCCTTCCTGGCTTCACAGGTTGCTGAGGGAAGGGGGGGGGGAGACGGTTTCTGACCTGGTCCTGGCTTTCGCTGGACGATATGTGTGCCTCCGGGGCTTGCTCATTTCAGGAGATGCAGGGCTGCTCCAGCAGGTGCAGGCAGGCTCAGGCCAGATGTCGTGTGATGTATCTCAGTGCAATGTGTCATGCTGCCTGTTGTATGCAGCTATCATGTGAAAGCAATTAGAGTTGCTTCTGGTAAACTCAAAGCAGTTTCCAGGCTGGATTATATTGCTATATATAATAATGTATTATCACTGCTGGTGGCAGAGAACAGGCACAGATGCAGCAGAGCACGGAATAATGGTAAAGCACGGAACAATAAGAAAAGCACATTGTGTTACCTTATCTGTTTTTGTATTAAGGCCTGAGATTGGTGGGCCTTTGGACATAGATTATCCAATTAGAGTAGCAGTAAGCCAAGGTTGACCATATTTGGGTAAAGCCACAGCTTGCTATGACCATGTTAGGGAGACACATAGGCCTAGTATAAGCTTAGCACACACCAAGCACATGTAACTTAATTACCACAGGATGTGAGCAGGAGCAAAATGAATAAGCCTCCAGGACTTTTGTCCTTTTTCCTGTGGTTGCCTCTTCCCAAAACAGAAGGAAGGAGAGCAGAAAAACGTGTCTGGGCAAGTCAGCACATGTATAGATCTATTTTTGACCCTTCATGTTTACGACAACCTTAGTTTTTGGGCCTTATTATTAAGCATACCTAAATAAATATACAGATGAAGTGACAAAAAGCCCAAGGTATGCATTTTTAGTATAGGGTATTGGTAGAGATCCCCAAACAGGATCCTATCTATAGTCCTATAGGCCAAAGCTGTATGCAAGTGGGAATTTAGGACTGAAATAGCACTATCAGTAGCTTCCAGTAATCTGTTTTTGTGGTGGGGAAGACATTGCTAAGGAAAAAACAACACTTATTTTAATGACAAAATCACTTCAGCAAATTGCAGAGTGAATTGACCTCATAAGGTCCATTTCAGAAAATATCATGGCATGGTTTCCTAGTATTTTGAACTTTGGCCTTTTCCTGAAGAAGCTCCAAAATATTTAATATATGTTGAGGGTGTAGTTGGGACCTTAAAGGTAGAGACATCTACTGACACTAGTCAATAAATGCCCAAGATAACATGCCATATTAAGAACTTTTCCTTTCAGGAAACAAACAAACAAACAAACAAAACAACAATAAACAAAATAGAATATGAGGTTTATTTCCATGGTGGCTCATCTAGAGAAACCCTCTAATTATTGTATTTTGTTTGTAAGAGTGACACAATGAGCAGAGTGCAGCTAATGTTGGATTTGAAACATTAAGTCAGAAAAATAAGCATGAAGATAACTAACTGTAAGGGATATGAGAATCACTTGGTGTAGGATTTGCTTTGCCAGCATTGTAACCAGCCTGTGATTGCTTCTGAAGCCTGCAAAGTGGACACATAATACAGCTTCTCACACTACGCATTTAATGCCAGCTGTGGTTGGTTCTTTTAAAACAGTCTAGATGAAAAAGAAAAATTATATTTAAGCTTGCTTTAGTTAGGCATGTGACACACACACACAAAAAACCCCAACCCAACAACAAAACTTATTTTCTCAGCCTTGCTTTCTACAAGAGTCCAAATAGCTTCAGCTGCCTCACAAATCCACAGTGATTACAATGTATTTATTTATTATTATCTATGCTGACACAAAATTACCTCAGCAAAGAAGTTGTCAAAACAATTCCTTGATTTTGAGAGGAAAATGATTCACCCCCGATCTCTCTTCCACATGCAGCCTCCTTCAGTGGGCTGTGACTTTCAGGAATCGTATTCTTGGCTGAGTTTGAGCTCTCTACAGTGTGTTGGATATTACAGGTATACTGTCAAATAGAGTTTGTATTGGATATAAGGTGCTTCTCTTCAGTACCTTGAAGTGCTCGAGTTTCCTGTAAAGTTGATCTTCATGATTTTCAATACACAACTAGTTATTTATGTTTTATTATTACACGATTTCAGAATAATGTAAAAGGTAAAGGGAAGAAATCCTTCTGTGCTCAGTAAGAGGGATGTTGGACCAAGTTCACTTCAGCAGAAAGCCTAGTAAATTGTTGAGAAGCATGTAAAAATAGGGTTGTCCTGTCTTCTGGAATTTTGTGTGAATGAATGGATAGATTGCAGAAATATGTTTCGTTAATTTGTAAAGGATATTTCGTATGTATTGATGAAGGGCCCCAAGTTTTGTTCAGAGCCATGGAGATCATTATATGAATTAACTCTATTGGTTGTTCTACTTGATCAGGTTTCATAGTGAAAATCACAGTGTCAGACCAGTGACTATTTCTTATGACATCATTTATAGACAATGTTGAATTTTGGAAATTGGCAATTTAAGCATCTCTTGTGCCAGGTTATTGTCTTTGCTGAAGACAAAATATAATTAAATATGGAGATTTTAAAATAAAAATAATGCCAAAGTTGAAAAAAAAAGCTTGTCTAGAAAGAGTGTATCTGTTCCAGATCTATATCTGTTCTACAGACACTGGGGGTAAGGAACTACCTGAGGGAGAAAGGAGAGAAGAGTGGGTATGGTTGAGAGGGGAAGTACTGGGCAGGAAGGAAGGTTAAAAACTAAGTTCCTTGGTGATCAATCAGAGAACTAAATAAGCTTTATGCTTTTATTAATGACTTTGGCATAAAAAGACAGAGAAAGTTGACTGAATCTGCCAATAATACACAATTGGGGCCCACTGCTAATGCAGAAAGGGCAGAAATATCTTACAGGAAGAAAAATATTACCTCTAGGTTTGGAGTAATTGGAACAGGCTGAAAGTTAATGGAATGAAGCATAAGGTCATGTACTTTGGGACCACTGACAATTTCTGATCTGAACTGGAAGCTTCAAACAGATCACAGGATAGACAGTAACCAGGCACAATAGGACAAATGGGATTTGCAACTGACCAAGTCTTCTCAGTTGAACTGAGGATGTACCTGTGCCAAACAAGGCATGATAAAGCTGTATCTGCAATTTTCCTTGCTGAAAAAAGACGAATTCAAGCTACAATGAATTCACAGAAAAGTTACTGGGATCATGGGAATGACAAGCTTATCTACAAGAAGAAACTAAATTGGCAGTGGTTTATTTAGCCTAGCAAAATGAAATCTGAGATGTGACTTATAAATATATCCATGGGAGAAAATACCAGAAAAGCAGTGCTATTAAAAAAAAAAAAAAAAATTAAACACAAACAGATCTCTATAAACCAGCTTTGAGGAAATGTGAGCTGCAGTTTAGATTTCTAATAGAGGAGCTGGGTTCTTAAGCAAGCATAGTGGAATGGATTAAGAAGAACTAGTTTTATTATGGAGCTTTGTCAGTTCATTAGAACAACAGTACAGTATGCTTTTCTGTGGATGAAGCCAATGGCATGACCCACAAGTCTTATGGAAGAGCTTCGTCATTTCTTGCTTGATCCTAAGTTACTCGCTTTAGTGCTTGCAAGGAAGCATGTTAACTCGTATGTATAAATTGCGTGAGAGAATCAGTAATGCCTACTTCAATGTAGTAGATCAAACCTTTATGCTGTAGGGAAAACTACGCTTTCTAAAAGGCCACAAAATTAAACAAACTCTTATGGTTTTGTAAGTTAATACATGAAAACTGCTCTAAAAATCATCTGTCGTTACCCTTCTGAAAGACTAGCAAATCAGTGAGCTAGAAGCTCTTCCACAGTGCCAACATTTATTCCATATTTCACAGATTTCAGGATTTTCACATGCTTTGTTATA
>VWZI01008402.1:882628-923661 GCA_013396835.1 Psilopogon haemacephalus | reverse complement strand
TTTTTTAATATATATAGCATTCATTTTCCATCAATTTATAGGACAATTTGGGTACTTACTCCACTTAATGCATTTGGAGGGATCTGGCATTTTTACTTCCTAATAAAGAAAATATTTCACATTCCCAGTTTAACTTATGTTTATAACTTGCTCAAAAGTACTTTTGCTAAAGTCACTTTGTATCCACCTCTAAGCACCCAAGAAAGAAAGGTATCATGAAACTCAACTTTCTTTTCATTAAAGGACTCCCTTAAGTCATAGCCATTTTATCTTGTTGATAAAATTGTCAACATAGTCATGGTCTAATCAGAATGACATGTCATTCAAAGAAGAATCTTTCATAAGTATTTCCCACTCATAACAATAGAATGCAGGAGCATATTGAAATTAAATATGATGTGTGGAAATTTATATAGACATCAATCAGTATTTTATGTTTTCTGGTCAAGGTTAAGTTGTACTTTTGAAGTGCTCTAAAAGCTGTTGTAATACTTCTATTTCAGAAGTAAAAACAATTGTCCTTCAGGGAGGATTAAGCCCATGATAGCTTTTCTGCTTAATTTTTTCCTTTTGATGTGCATATCACTATACGTTCATATATGTAAGATTTTTAAATCCCAGCAATGCCAAAACTCCTTCTTTTATCCAGATGTTTCATTTTAGAAAAATCTTTTTCAATGCAAGTAAAGTAGATTCAAACTTTTGAAAAGTGAATTACCGTAAAATAGATATCCTAGAATAGCTGCAATTGAAATTTAAGTTGTTCCAACTGAAACAAAAAAATTACACCAAAGGGACTTTAAAATGATGATTCATGTGCTAATTGACAATTTTATTTTTCATATGCTGACATTTGTACAGCTGTGTTTGTAATACATCCTAAAAATTTAAGATGCAGTTCTTAAGATATACTTATATGCTTCTTGTGGTTTTAGGAGAACTTCACATGAAAGAAGATTGTGGAACTTGCTACGATTATTACTTGCATTCATTATTCACATTACTCATTCATTTTTCTCACTTTATGATTTTTGGGAATTCTGATTGTATGAAACATGGAAATAACTAGATAATTTTGGAAATCTTGATAAAGCAGTTGCGGACTAGGTAATAAAAATAATTTTCTAGTGCTGTAGTCCTAGGACATGAAAAGGCCATAAAGAGTTTTGCAGTTTTGAATATGACCTCATTGTTCACTGGGTCTTCTTTACTGATGGTTTAGAACAACGCATGGCTATAGTGCCTTTAGGACTGATGCACCCCAGTGTTTATACTTATGTGGATTAGTTAACTCTTCCTTCTACTGACTTCCTGTGCAATTAAAAAAAAGTAAATCCTGTCTTCTCTTGATTGGTACTGAAGACTGCAATTATGGATTTCTTAAATGGAAATTTCCTTCTGAACAAAGAAACTGACTCTGCTCTTAATCTGAGTAAAACTTTTGTAATCAAAAAGCTCTAAATCTAACCCATAGTGTTCTGGAAGACTTTCCTTACTAAGCTCAAAAGGTATCTTAACTTTTGGTCTTGTCAAATGTTGCTATTTTATTGCTGAACTACTCTTCCTTTCCTAAGTTCAGTGTCTTTTTTCCTCCCACTCTCTCCCTCTCTCTCTCATCGTACACAAACTTCCAGTGTTTAAAGACTATAACAGCTCATATTTTTCCACTTTCCCACATTTTCTTATGTGTACTTGCATGCTTTTTAACTCAGCTTTTTTTCCCTCACACAAGTGGTGTTCTCTCTTATTTAGGAACGGTCTTATGAAACAATATAATGGAACACAGATTTATCTTCAGTTTGGCAGCTGCTGTTGTATTTCACATGCTTGGACAATTGGGTACAAAATAAAGATAATGCAAAATACAAGTGAAAAGAAATGCTCCCTCCCTGGAGGTGCTCAAGGCCAGGTTGGATGAGCCCTTGAGCGACCTGTTCTAGTGGGAGGTGTCCCTGCCTATGGCAGGGGGTTGGAACTGGATGATCTTTGAGGTCCCTTCCAACCTAAACCGTTCTATGATTCTATGAAAGGGAAACCAAAAGGTGTTGTGTTAACTGCATTTGTCAGTTTACTCTGGTTCTGCTACATAAGGAACCTCATGGTGTAGTTTTTAAAAAAGAAAAAGTAATCTTGGGCATACACAGGAAGTAATAGGGACAGAATGGAAAAGACTAGCTGTGGTTTTGATTTGTTTCCTTTCAGTGTTTTAAAAACAGTGCAATGTTCAGTCTACAGCTGTGCATTACAGAATCTCTTAGATTGGAAAAGACTTTCAAGATCATTGAGTCCAATCAGTTTCACACTGACAAGTCCTTGACTAAACCAAATCCCTCAGTGCATCTTATCACTATGAATTGTTATAGTTGGAAAGGACCACCAAGATCATCCAGTCCAACCTTCAACCCAGCACCCTTAATCACTAGACCCATGGCCTCAAGTGCCACATCCACTCTTTTTTTAAACACCTCCAGGGATGGTGACTCCACCACCTCCATGGGCAGCCTGTTCCAGTGCCTGACCACCTGCTCAGTAAAGAACTTACTCCAAACATCCAATCTAAACCTCCCCAGGCCATTTCCTCTTGTCCTATCATTAATAATTTGGGAGAAGAGATCAGCACCATCCTTACCACAACCTCCTTTTAGGTAGTTGTAGAAGGCAATAAGGTCCCCTCTCAGCCTCCTCTTCTCCAGACTAAACAACCCCAGTTACCTCAGCCACTTCTCATAGGTCATGTTTTCTAGACCTCTCGCCAGCTTTGTCACTCTTCTCTGCACCTGCTCCAGCACCTCAATGTCCCTTCTAAACTGTGGTGACCAAAACTGGACACAGTACTGAAGGTGTGGTTTCATGAGTGCTGAGTATAGGGGCATGATCACCTCCCTACTGCTGTTGGTCACACGATTTCTGATACAGGCCAGGATGCTGATGGCCTTCTTGGCCACCTGGGCACACTGCTGGCTCATGTTCAGCCAGCTGTCCACCAACACCTCCAGGTCCTTTTCCGCCAGGCAGCTCTCCAGCCACTCATCTCCCAGACTGTAGGGCTGCTGGGCGTTGTTGTGGCCAAGGTGCATGGCCTGGCACTTGTCCTTGTTAAACCTCATGCAATTGGCCTCAGCCCACAGCTCCAGCCTGTCCAAATCCCTCTGCAGGGCCTTCCTACCCTTCAACAGATTGACACTTCTGCTTAATTTCATATCATCTGCAAACTTGCTGAGGGTGCATTCGATCCCCTCGTCTAGGTCATTGATGAAGAGATTAAACAAGACTGGCCCCAAAATTGAGCTCTGAGTCACCACTTGTGACTGGTTGCCAACTGGATTTAACCCCATTGACCACAACTCTCTGGGCTTGGCCATCCAACCCGTTTTTAACCCAGTGAAGAGTCCACCTGTCTAAGCCGTGAGCCGCCAGCTTCTCTAGCAGAATGCTGTGGGAAATGGTGTCAAATGCCTTACTGAAGTCTAGGTAGACAACATCCACTGCTTTTCCCTCATCCACTAGGGGGATCACCTGATCATAGAAGGAGATCAGGTTGGTTAAACAGGACTTACCTAACTTCATGAACCCATATTTGCTGGGCCTGATCCCCCTGTTATCCTGCATTTGCTGTGTGATCACCCCCAGGACAAACTTTCATAATTTCCTCTGGTACCGAGGTCAGGCTGACAGGCTTGTAGTTCCCCGGATCCTCCTTCCTGCCCTTCTTGTAGATGGGTGTCATATTAGCAAGTTTCCAGTCGTCTGGGACTTCTCCCGTTAACCAGGACTGCTGATAGATGATGCAGAGTGGTTTGGCCAGTTCCTACACCAGCTCCCTCAGCACTCTCAGGTGGACCCCATAGACTTATGGGTGTCCAATTCCCTTAGTAAGTCCTTCACTTCTGTTTCCTGGATTATAACGGGCTTACTTTGATCTTCAACCTCATCTTTCAGCTCAGGGGACTGAATACCATGAGGATGGCTAGTTTGACTACCAAAGTCTGAAGCATTGCCCTCTGTGTCTTGGGTGGTGTGGCTCAACTGGTTGCCAGCAAAGACTGAAGCAAAAAAGTAATTGAGTATTTCAGCCTTCTCCATGCCCCCAGTAACCAGGTCATCTCTATCCTTCTGGAGGGATCCCACATTCTCTCTAGTTCATCCTCTTCCTCTAATGTACCTGTAAAAACTTTTTTTGTCATCTTTGATGTCTCTAGCCAGATTTATTTCCATTAAGGCTTTAGCCTTTCTAACCTTGTCCCTGGTTTCCCAATCAATTCCCTTGAAATCATCCCAGGCCATCTGTCCCTGCTTCCACTCCCTGTGGAGTCTCCTTTTGTGCTTGATTTTGGCCAGAAGTTCTTTGGTCATCAATAAAGGCCTCCTAGCATTTTTACTCAGTTTCTTCCTTTTAGGAATGCAGAGCCTTTGAGCCTTGAGGAGATGATCCATGAAAGTCAGCCAGCTTTCCTGGACTCCCAGTCCCTCCAGGGCCTTGTCCCATGGTATCCAAGCTGATCCCCGAGGAGGCCAAAGTCAGCTCTTGTGAAGTTCAGGGTTTCAAGCTTGCTGAGCATCCCCTTCTTCACTGCCCTTAGGATCTCCAACTCCACCATCTCATGGTCACTGCAGCCAAGCCTGCCCATGAGCTTAACATTCCCCACCAGACTCTCTCTGTTGGTGAAAACAAGGTCCAGCATGGCACCCCTTCTTGTTGGCTCCTCTGTCACTTGGAGGAGGAAGTTATTGTTGATGCATTCCAGGAATTTCCTGGATTGCCTATGCCCTGCTGTATTATTTTTCCAACAGATGTTGGGGCGGTTAAAGTGCCCCATGAGGACCAGGGCTTGTGAATGGGGCAACAACCCCTATCTGTCTATAAAGGGCCTCATTCATTTGGTCTTCCTGGTCTGGTGGTCTGTAGCAGGGCCCCACTGTAACATGTCCTTCCCTTCCCTTTACCTTGGCCTGTAGGCACTCAGGTTTTTTTTGCCATCACTTGCAAGATGAAGTTCCATGCATTCTAGCTGCTTATTGACATAGAGGGCAACACCCCCTCCTTGTCTGCCCTGCTTGTCCTTTCTGAAGGGTTTATACCCTTCTAATCCAACACACCAATCATAAGAGTCATTCCACTATGTTTCTGTGATGCCAATCAGATCGCAGTGCTGCAGGCACACAAGTGTCTCTAGTTCCTTTTGTTTATTGCCCATGCTGCAGGTGTTCAAATAAAGGCATTTGAGTTGGGCCCCGATGAATTAGCTGGAGCCTCTGATGAAGTACAATTGTACTTTAGCTGGGCTAGTGGTTTCACTCTTGACATTGCCATGACATTCCAAGGACTGTCTTCAGTAGATCTGGTTCTGTCCCCTTCCCCCTTCATATCTAGTTTAAAGCTCTATCAATGAGCTCTGCCAACTCAAGACCTAGGAGCCTTTCCCTCCTTGTATTTAGTTGAACCCCATCTGGTCTCAGCAAGCCAGGTGCCATGTAGACCTCTTTGTCTACGCAGTGAAGCCATGCAGGCACCTTCATTGCCCTGTCTGTTTTAAGTAAGAGATTATCCTACTTAAAAGATACCTTTCAGGTATCATCCTTCCATGACTTATCTCATAAGCCTCTGACTGTATTTCTCTAACCAAGCCTGCAAAGTGGAAAAGAAACTAGCAAAAGATGAAGGGAAATAAACAAGGAAAATAAATAACAAATCAGGAACAAGTATGTAGTTTCTTTTTTTCCTCTGTATTTTCCTTGAAGCATGGGAATAACTAATTTTTCACTTCCACTACTAATAAATGCTGCTATCACTTTAAAATGAGTACATGTCCCATGATTCCCAAAGGCATTTCTCAGGAGGAGGAGAATGCAGGTTTGGAGAAGGCTATGTCTCTAGAGAAATATCTGGCAGAGGTAGGCCAATTTTCAGTCTTGTGTCTGTGTTCTGCAATTAAGTATAACAGGATACCCTTCACTGAAGCTGAGAAAATTGAGATGAGCTGAGTTGCATTCTTCAGAACTCTTTACTACCTTCCCTTCTCTTGCTCCATAGCAGTGCTTGTGTTTCACTCCAAGTTATTGCTAGTCTTTATTGCTAGAGGGGCGACTCCTGATAGTAAAAGACTAATTTCTGATTTTGTGTTCTAGGTACTGAAATACAGGACTGCTCTATATATGCTGGTTGAAGTCATTGATTCTCTGGTGGTAAGTGAGTGCATAAAAACACATTGCTGAAATATTTTGTCTGGAGTAAGAGCAGTGCTGGGCCTGGATGGAAATAACTTCTTTCTGATTTACTCATGTGGTCTCTGCGATGTGATACAGAGTTACAATATGCATAAGTATATAGATTACTAATGGTAATATACTTACCTAGTTCAGTTTTGGTTACTGCCAAAACATTATTTATTTTAGTAACTCTATGGGGCAGTGGGTTTCACAGGTTGTACAAAGAAGTGTTACCTTTACTTAGTTGTAAATGTAACTGAATGAAACTGCACTCTGTATATGTGTGCGTAACTCCTGACCTTGCATTCTGAGAAGAGGAGTAGGTCCTCTTTTTTCTTCAGATCTTTTCATTGCCTGAGTTCTACTGCTCACATCACATGTAGCAAAAATAAACACACCACCTGATGAAGAAGGACTAATTACAAGACTATAAGAGGGGGAGGTTGTCACCTATATCTGCATGGGAAAATTAAGATTTATTCTTGCTTGGTTTTTGCATGCAGTATGTTTCTTGCAGCCAAGCTGAACTTAAGCATTTAAACATGTAAGTTGTGCATATGCTTAGTTTAAAACACAGGGGTAGTTACACCACTTACCTTGAGTTAATTTTTAAGATTTTAACATGTGAAAGCTTTAATCACACATATTTTTTAAAAAATCTGCATTGCTTCAAACAGTGATCATAGAATCATAGAATGGTTTAGGTTGGAGGAAACCTCAAAGCTCAGCCAGTTCCAACCCCCTGCCATAGGCAGGGACACCTCCCACTAGAACAGGTCACTCAAAACCTGGCTTTGAACACCTCCAGGGAGGGAGCATCCACAACCTCCCTGGGCAACCTGTTCCAGTGTCTCACCACCCTCACTGTGAAAAACTTCCTCCTAACATCCCACCTAAATCTCCCCTCTGCCAGTTTAAACCCATTCCCCCTCATCCTGTCATTACAAGACCTTGTGAATAGTCCTTCCTCAGCCCTCCTGTAGGCCCACTTCAGATATTGGAAGGCTACTATAAGGTCTCCTCAAAGCCTTCTCTTCTCTAGGCTGAAAAGCCCCAACTCTCTCAGCCTGTCCTCATAGCAGAGGTGCTCCAGCCCTCTGATCATTTTCGTGGCCCTCATCTGGACTCTCTGCAACAGTTCCATGTCCTTGTGGTGGGGACTCCAGAACTGCACACAGTACTCCAGGTGGGGTCTGATGAGAGCAGAGTAAAGGCAGAAGAATCCCCTCCCTTGCCCTGCTGGCCGTGCTTCTCTTGATGCAGCCCAGGACATGGTTGGCTGTCTGGGCCACATGTACACACTGTCGGCTCATGTTGAGCTTTTCGTCAACTCCCAGGTCCTTTTCCTCAGAGCTGCTCTCCAGCCATTTGCCACCCAGCCTGGCTTTGTGCTTGGGATTGTGCCCAGGTCCTTTTCCTCAGAGCTGCTCTCCAGCCATTTGCCACCCAGCCTGGCTTTGTGCTTGGGATTGTGCAAGTGCAGGACCTTACACTTGGCCTTGTTGAATGTCATGAGGTTGGCCTGGGCCCACCTCTGCAGCCTGTCCAGATTCCTCTGGATGCCATCCCTGCTTGCTGGGGGCAACAGTAAGCCTTATATTTCCAGGAGTTATCTATAATTTATTGTGTTTGTTTTGGTATTTCCGAAGCATTTTTCCTTGGAACTATGAAAGAAAAATAATTCTACTATTTAACAATTTGCTTAGGGGAAGATTAAATTGGGAGGAGGTTAATTGTTTGTTGGTTGGTTTGATTTGTTTTGAGGGTTTTTGTGTGTGTGATTACCACTATTTCTTCATTTATGGCTAGTTTACATATTTGAGAAGAAAAAACAAACTAACACTGGAAACAAAAATTGTGATTTTTTTTTTAAACAACACAGTTAATTTAACTAAATTAGGCTGTTGATGGAAGCAAAAATAGTCAAATATTTGTTGGACCTACACTTACTTGAATGATTTGTTTGAAAGGAAGGCTGGTCTTGCATTCTACTTTAGACAAAGTACTGACAGAAAATGATTGCACTTCATTTAGGTATTTTTCCAAGTTTCCCAAAGGCATAATATTTGCAACTTAATAACTTAAATATCCAATTAAAATAATTTAATTGTAAGGAAGCTATTTCATATTGTTACAGCTCTGTGTGTCTTCACATTTGACAAGTACCAGCATTTAACCTTTTAATTGAAAATTACTTTGGGGATGCTGCCAGAAACTGCAAATACTAACCCCCATTACTGAATCATGTAATACAATAGGTACAAAATCAGATGTCCTTTACAGGCACACTCTGGGGCGGTATGGGTGTGAAGTTCTGTGTCCTTCCAAGGTGAGCTTCCTTCTGCTACCAAGGCTGATTGTACAGTTTAGTAATCATTATTTCTAAATACAGATACTTGTAAGCAGCTAAATTTATTATTCCCCCTTAGAGAAGTGTTTTTACTTGGTATTGTTATAGGTAGGAGTAGTGCTTCAAGGGAAAGAAAATCTAAAATTTGTTATCCTGGTAGTAATAGTCATGCACAGGTCACATCAAGCAGCCACAGCAATTTGAGAGCGTGAGTGCTGCAGCTTCAGAGCATTCCACAAGAACTGTGGAAGGGTTTAATTTCACTGTGTAAGATTCTTAGTTAAAATCTACCCTGTGTTACAATTTTGTGTGTAACTGTGTTTTCAGAGGACTGGTGACAGTCCTCAACAGTTCCATCATTGTTGTCCAAAGCTGGGTACCCAGAGCCAAAATAGATGTGTTTTCAGATCCTCAGAATGTTTTGGCTCTTCTGAAGGCCACAGATGCAGGAAGTGGAATTTAAGAGTCTACAAAGCAGGAATTTTCACTCTGCTAATGTGATTTATGGAGACATACCAGGATTACCTACTGCCAGTTAAAGGATTTTTAGCATTGTAGGATAATCTAAATTTCACTGGCTTGAGAAGGACCTACAGATAGGACCTAGGCTATACCTCAGCTAGGAATGGGAAGTTAAAGTTACTCAAGGTAACACAGACCTGCTAAAACAGACTTGCTGTTCTCTGGTGCTTTGAAGTTGGTGACAATTGCTGCATCTTTGAAACTTTTCCAGACAACTTATTTATAGTACTTTTGCCTTTATTGCATTTATTTGAAATGAGTTAATGGATTTAAAAATTAATGACAGATGGAAAAAAGAATAGAACAGGTGATTGTGTAAGCTTCCACCCTTTAAGACACCCACCTCAACTGAAAAAGAAAAAAAGTTAGTTTTAACTCACTGTGTTTAAAATTTATGTTGTGCAGCTTACAAGCCTGTGTTGTGGTGAGCTCTTTCGAATAGAGGTTGGCTTTATGAGACAAGATGCATGAGTTCTGAAAAAGCTTTTGTGTAAAAATATGAGTCAGGCTTTGGTCAAAGTAGAATGTATATAAACGGATACCAGGCAGATTCTCTTGAAAAAGTATGTCTTGGTAAACCCTTTTGAGAAGGGAGACTCAAGTGAAGTGAGAACTGTGGCTCATTGTTCTGAGGCCTGGTAGGGGAGCATGCTGCAGCTTGAAGTGCTTTGCGTTGCTAACGTCTCCACAACCAATGGGTGGTTATATGTAAAGTTTGGAAATATCGTTTCTCGAACACATTCAAATTCAGTGTAGCATTTAACTGGAAATAAAAAACATTAAAAAAAAAAATCTTGTTGAGTAAGGATGAGTTTAGCCTCTGTTAGTAAACTAAATGTATGTACCCATTGAATGGGATGTAATAGGGGATATTGTGTGAAAGTAGGGATTAAGCTGTGGTTATAGGAAGAATTACATACAACTGTGTTATGTGGAAATACCTGTGCCAAACTAAAAGAATGCAGAGACTTTGGAATTATATCTGGAAATAAGCTGTAGTTACTGTTACTTGCATAGGCCTGGTTTATGTATGTTTGTGCAGATAAACTTTCTGAAAAAAATCTATTTATATAAACATTTTGTCACACAAGTATCTTTTTTAAACACTGCATCCTCAGTCAGATTGCTCATACGAGGTAGCAGAATTAAGCTGTAAGTTAGTGCTGATCAGCTTCTCTTTTCAGATCTGGATGTTTTGTGGCCAAAATGAAAACAGAATGCTTGCTGCCATCCTAGCTTTACTAACAAGTTTGGTTTTCTGAAAGGTCAGCACATGAATGTGTCCTGTAACATTACACATTGCCTTTACTCAAAAATTCACATGCACAGAAAAACTGACAAAACAGTTTATTTTGGAAAATTAGTAAATCCAAATGATGGATACCATGTGTCAAAATAATCCTTGGTGCACGTGCTTGCATTTTCACGTAGACATTTTTGAAAATTATATTGTGGAAACTAAATAGAGAATCAGCTTGCCAATGAGCAGGCTTAAGCTGCTTTTCTGTGCAGACTGCAAGGTATGGTCTCCTTTACAAAACATGGAAACAAAAGGAGTTCCATTTACTTCAGCCCTTTGCTATTCTTTTTTGGAGGTGCCAATTAAGATCTAAAGGACCAGGTAGTGGAGTCAGGCAGAGTAGGATTAAGGCTGGTATTTCAGAAGTAAAGATGTGAGAATAGCTAGAAGGTCTTTAGGATTTCACATCCCTTGAGCACTCTGAAAATGAGGTGTTTAATTGAAGTTGGTTCAGTTCTAGAGCTAGTGGAAAGAGACAGACATCCCTGGAAGGAGTTTATTTGATGTCCATCCTGTCTGTTCTCAAAGGGAAGAGGTGATGTAGAATGTTATAGAAAAAGTTCTTGTCCTCTAAATGTACTGTTTAAACAAGTGAACAGTCTTTTTCTTATCTGCTTGCTTTAGAACATTAGGTAAATCTCAAGTTACTTTTGCCTTGGTCAAATGTGAATGAAGAATTATTTTGGGGATGTTGAGATTCTTGCTGCCATGTTTGATTACATTTCATTGATGCTTTAGGGACAGGCTTGCATCTATTTTATTTCTTTTTCTGCTTCCGTGAGAGCCCAAATACAAAAGTGCATGTAAGCTATTTGCTAAGCCTGTCCAGGGTGATACATAGCAAAATCTTGCACTGGAAGAGAAAAGCAGAGTACCTGAGTTCCAGGACACTGAAGTAACTAACAAGATAATTACCTGTGAATTGAAGGACATGGACTTCTTTTAGTTGTTTCTTAGGTGTTCTGAGTACAGTTAGTGTGACATTTCTACATATCAACAAGTAGTTTGAAGTAGTAGCAGTCTGCTTCACCTGCACAATGTTCTACATGTGGGAATAGATATGGAAGAGAGGTTGAGATCTGATTGGTCTGCCCTTTATTTATTTATTTATATTCTGGTTAATGTTTGCTAGTGAGCTGGGAATGGGCAACCTTCGAAAGCATCATGCCAACAACAAAAATCTCTTTTGTGGACACTTAAATTTAAAAACTTTGATAGAGTTGGGTTTTCAGTCCTCTTCCTAAAGTAGAAACAGGCCTATTGCTGTCAGTCTACACTGTTGCCATGAGAACAGGGCATTCCTGGCCATTTTCTTTCTTATATATGCCTTAAAAAAGATGCTGGGACTGTAAAATAAATTACTGTTTCGTAATTTAGCTTTAAGCAAAAGAAATATTTCAGTGGTGACAGTTCTGGAAATGCTTTAACTTTTAAATGCTGACACCAAATAATAAGTAAAACCTTGTGATTAATGTTTCCAGAAGGGGCTATTAACATTATCCTACATCTGTTTGTGATATAATCTCCAAATGAAAAACATTCACTTAAAAAAAAAAAAAAGAAACCCTAAAGAAGTATATGTTTATGCAGCATTTCAGTGCAGACTTAACTCTAATGTGTGGATATCCATGGTAAGACTTAACCAACTAATTTTTCATCTGATTATTATGTAGTCAAGCCTCTATGATACTCCTGAGGTTGCTTAAATTTCATTGACAACATGTCTTTTCATTTGCTGAAAAATGTGGTCTTTTAAAATTACACTATATGACAGAGCTTTTTATTACTTAGACTAAAATTAGTCATCATATTTGATGAAAATACTTAATAGTAGATCAGGCATAAGTTTCTGTGAAATATAATTTCGTAATTGGTCCTTGCTGATTTAAGTATTTGGGAATGTATAGGAGAGGGTTTTTTTATGACTAGGAAGAATTTGCAGGAGTCACATCGTCTTTTAGGAAATATTTAGGAGTACTGATGCAGAGTTTGTAGAATACATGGCAGCAACTCATTCAGAAAACTGTTATTCTGACTATCATTATGTGTATTGGTTGGGAATAATTTGCCCATTTCAGACTGATCTCTAAGATGACATATGTCACCAAGATAGCTCTATTCATACAGTCTGAAATTTCTTAATCTCAAATTTATTTTGCTTAATGAAGAGAATTTTATGGAATTCATGTGTTCTGTGAAACTGTATGCTGAAAAATGACCCTTTTTTATGCAAAGTGGTGTTTTCCATAGTGATAAACTATAGTTTGTATCATGCCAAATGCTTTCTAAAATGTATAAATTGGCATCTCAGGTAGTTTTCTTAGATTCCTGTTGATCTGTGTGGAGTGCTATTCTCCATGAACAAACAATTCTCAGTTTTCCTACTTTTCTTGCTTTAGCTGGCATGAGAAATCAGTGATAAACCTAGCAGTTACAGGCTGTATCACTTAAAGGCCATGTTTGATTATTTTTTTTTTCTTCTTAATTATGCATCCTTTAGTTGGTGCTGTTTCCTGATAACATCAGGTTTCAGCAAAGAACTCTGTTGTGGTTTGGATACAGAAGTGGAGTGCAAATTGTGATTCATGGAATGTAGCATGCATATTGTTGAGTGTCTTAGGCAGATTTAACTGCCCGTTAAACCTTCCCACATAGAGCTGAATTACTGCCACAGGTGCTGTTCAGTGTCATCCATGAAAAAAAAAATGTTCAAAATGGATGATTGAATAGGAGCAATAGGTTGATTAGGTATATCAGTAGCCCCATGTCTAAAGTTAAAGTAATTTCTCTATACTTTGCTAGTAGTGGCCATAATTCAGGCTAATCTCTGCTTTCTAGAGACCAAACAAGTCCCCTTTGAAATGAGTTGAAGGTTGCTTCATAATTTTTCTTAGAACACCAATGTTCTAGCCTCTATGGATAGATTGAGAGTTATTCCAAGTAAATTTTGCTAAACTAAATCCAGACAACTTTGAACATGAGACTCTACCTCATGCTTAAACTGCTTGAAATTACTTTCATTAAATTGACAATATGTCAATGATGAAATCTAAACTTCATGTTGGCAAGTAATTTGTTTAACCAAATGCTTGTATCAGACATGCAGGGTTTAAAAAATTTCTCTCTTACACATATACACACACACAACTTGCATGTATTACATGCATGCAGTTCAGTGACAACAGATCAGATTACTTGTCTTTCCAGGAAAGAATGTATAATACACTTAATTTATGTCCATAATAAAACAGAAGTAAAATACCAATTAAAATAAAATTCCCTCATATTTTTCAAATAGTTTTTATCCTCAGTTATTGAGCTAGAAAACAATTAAGACATCATCATTTGTGGATATATAATTCCTCATATATTGCTGTAGACCAAGAAGAAAGTTTCAGGTTATTTTACTCTGTTTACAAAGTAACATCTTACATACATCACTTGAGCTTTGTGTGAATGAATGAACATTATTGTATTTGATCATAGGAGATGGCATTCAAGTTATTTGGTTGTCATCTCCAACACAAACCATTCTATGATTCTGTAAAAATGAGCCACAGCAAGAAAACTTTAGCAAAATATATCTTTCATGACTGTCATCTGCAAAGATGTAGTTTGCCATTTTGTGTTCAGTCCTTCAGACTAGTGTATTTGTTACTATATGTTTATGTGTAGTAGAGGTTCATCTTACTGTGTCAGATTGTAACATGTCATATTTTGCAGGTTTTTTGCCTTTATAAGGGATTGTATAATGCATCTTTCCTGTGAGCATTACTGATTGAGCATAACTGACTCCTTTCTGTTGTCATAATTTTTCTGTTTTGACATATTTTTCTCTGAGCTCTGATAATGTGTGACATTTACAGAAGTGGACCTTTTTATTGCTGCTGATGTTAAACCTGTTTCTGAAACCAGCTTGTTACTTGAAGTACAAACAAAATATTGTTGAATACATGCAATCTAACTGCCAAACTTCAAACTAGTATGTTCATAGTAGATTTCTCAACTATCAATATTGAAACAGCTCTGTGTGCTAGACTTCTTTATACCCATGATTACTGAATGAACTTAGAAAGCATGAGTACAATGAGACTTCAGTGAATGTATATCTCAAGTTTTTTGGTGGTCATAAAAAAAATTTTAGTAAGTCTCTCAACTTGTTGAGGTCTTCATGAGTTCATTATCAACAGAATTTTCTCAAAGGTCCTTCATGGAAAAGAGGCATGTTCCTGGTGAGTGAACAGAAATTATGATTTTCACATCTTCCTACAAAATGTACCTGCAACTAAGGCAGAAAGAATATTATTGAAGTATTTTTAGGCTTAACGCTATGTGTATTGCTTAAATTTTCATAGGGACTTAAGAAGTGATGGTGGCAGAGGAAATTCAGATTATTCCCCCCCCAAACCAGCTTAAGCAAAGCTATTTAGATAATAAAAAAACTCAAACAGAAAAATCAACAACAACAAACCCCCCCAAAAAAAAAAACAAACAAAAAAAACCACCCAAAACAAACCAAACAAAAAAACGAACCCAAATTTTTAAATGTTACAAAACCAAAACAACCATTCATCATACTTTCTGCTGGGAGGGAAATACATGCACACACTTTCAGACAGTATACTTACATAGCATATGCATGAGAGAAGAAAACTAGAGTACATGGCATCTTCCAAGCAGCCTCTGAGCAGGTATGCTGCTCCTGAAAGAAGTTTGCTTTCTAGTCTGGGTAGGTGTCTTGTTCTCTCATGTCTCATACTTAATTTCTCTGCATGGTTTCCCTGAATACTGGTACAGGTCTAGATTTTCATTGACATAAGCAAGGACCAAATTTGGCTTTTCATTCAGCAAGTCCAGTTTAAACCAGTGGAAACCCAGAACTGTCTTATTAGTATTTAGATTAATTACTTCAGATTGACTTCAGAATAGTAAAAGTCAGCCAAGTTTGATCCAATGTTTGATAGCTGGTTTATACTTATGTGATGTGGACTGAAGGCCAATGAGGATTAAGAAGATAGAAGCCCCAATTTCTCCTGCACTTTACCTTAGATAAATCTGAGTGCAGGCCTCCAGAGGTGAAAGGCTAGCACATTAACTGGGACCTTAAAAGCATGCTTCAGCACACAAACCTGCAGTATCTTTTGAAATCTATGCAGGTTTCTCCTGCCTGCTGTGCGTAATTTCAGAATATGCTGTCACCATTAAAGAAAAAAAACAAGTTTGCTCTTTCATCTGTGCACCCCATGGCACTGATTGGGGGGAATCAGTCCCTAGGCTCCCCTAAAATTTGTGATCTTTGGCTCCTGCTGTAAATTGATTCCGTGCTGTGCCTCCTGACATGTGAACTGGGTAAAATCCATTTTGAAGTCTTTTAAAACCTGGCATTAACCCTGTGGCATCCTCTTAAGTGCCGATGTTTTCTCATTATATTATTTACTGGAAAGAATTTGCCTTTAAAACTCTAAAAGCATTGCAAGCTAACTTGTTAAAATCTCAGTATTAAAGATAGGCAGCAGAGTGTGCTTTGAATTTCTCTGGAGACCTGATGTTGGGAAAAGTTAGTTCAATTAGTCATGAGTGAGGTGAGTGCCTCACTACTGTGCAAATTGCTCTGGGACCATTTGGCCCATGTCTACTCATGATCCTTCCCCCTCATAAATACAGATGTGTAAAGTAGTCAATATTTTGTTTAAACTTATCTTGGACTGATTATCTGAAACACTCAATTTTTTTTCCTTCAGTGCCATGTAATAAAAAGACTATTAAATTTTTCAGATTTACTCTTCTGCTCTTTTATATGGAAAGTAGTAATGTCTTCTGTATACATACATCTCTCTCTTTACATCTATCCTGTATGACTTGCTTCACTGCCCACTGAAATGAAGTGGGCTTTCGGATTACAATATAGTAATGTTTTACTCGAGTTTGGGACAGAAAGTCAATATAAATAACTGTTGGAAAACTTTAGGGATTTTAAAGTAGCGAGAACCTGATTCCAAAGAGAAGATGGCTTTGGAGAAAATGGCAAAACCAGCAGGGTTTTGCTGCAGCAGGGTTGCATCTTTAGTGATGCAACCCTGGTGTTACATCTTAAGACAATAGTACTGGCAGTGGAATATCATTGCACTGTAAAATCATAATAAGAGGAATATGAATTTGACCTGATGTCTTCATACTGGCAAATGCTGCTTGCTTTTGTGTAAAGGACTAATTATGAAAACAGCCACTCTGTTCTTTAAGTACTTGCTTTGATTTTGTTTTCAAAAGAGGAGCTGAACTTCCCTTCAAGGAAGCCATGCTCAAACTGGACACTGACTAGAACAAGATTTTGAGAACTTGCCAAAGTCGTTTCCATGTCCACGTTGCTGTTTATGTAGATGTCTGGCATGTGGTTTAGTTGGTAGCAACAGCTAAGGTATAATACTAATTGTTGTTGTATACTAAAAATGAGGTGAAACTGTATTTCACTTTTCCTTTGAGAAAAATGCTGGTAATACAGAGCTTGTCAAGACCCTTTCCTGTGTTTGATAGCTTTATCACAGCCCCAGCTCGAAAGGTTAAATGTTTTGGATTACACAAAATGTACATTATATGGAGGGCTTACTATAAATCAACAAGGCAGGTATGTTAAACACAGAAAAATATCTACAGCTGTTCTCTTACTCATCCTGCTTGTTATTTAACTCCGTCTCTACCCAAAGGAATATTTTTAGTTGTACTGTCAACAGTTTCAAAACAAAGAAGCAACTACAACTGGCAAATGAGGAACCCAGCTGGTGCTATGTTTAGGCTCCCAATGAATATACTCTAATCCTGACACCTGCAAGCTATTTAATCAGGATTTACAATTGAACATGAAGGATGAGAGGTCCAGAGGGCTGTGTTCTTGGTGTTTTGATTGCAAATGATGGAGAAAAACTTTGTTATCGGATGTTGTAGTTATTTGAAGTTTGGTGCCCTCTAACCCATAGGGGGACCAAGAATCATTTATCACTTCACAGCAAAAGCGAAAAAAGAGTCACTATGGCTTACACACTAGCATTTGGCTTACACACTAGCATTCTCCTTTAGCTTTTCCTGTATTCCAGTGTAAACATGCCTTGGATTTATGAACAATGAAAAACAATTTCCAGCAGGCACATGGAAAGGAGAGATTATAAGGAAAGTATTCATTATTGGTTCTGTGTCAAACTGGAAAGATTACTTTAAATTCCAGAGCCCCAGTAATGTACATAATGATGAAGTGTACTTTAAAGATGAGCAGAAAGACTGTGAAGGAAATTGAATAAACCAAGGTGGCATTAAAAAAAAACCACAACAAAATCCTTTTTCATAGTATGATTCTTGAATCTTAATGTGGCATTGTCAAAGGTGAATGACCCCCTTCATAAAGTTCTGCATTGCTCCTTCTAAAACCCTCTGATTCCCCAAACAAGAGACATGACATCAATAAATTTAAAATATCACCATACCATACTATAAGAAGTCCAGATGTGCCATTATGTTGCTGTGCTTGTTTATTTATTTACTGAAGGTTTCTAAGTGCGTCTAACTGGGTTCATGACAAACTAAACACATCATTCTGGCAGTAGCATCAGCATGTGTACTTGGGATGTGTTTGTGGGGGGTAGTATGCTTTAGTCTTGCTGTGTTGTGCTGCCAACAACATAGTTATGAACAAGCAGGGCGTGGTGTAATTGACACCCTACAAAAAGTGGTTAATCAGCTGTCCAAAAGTTGTTAGGTAACAATGCTGATGCCTTTGGGTCTGGCTGAATGATGTAATGCCTGTAAGTTATTTTTCTGTTGGCTGAGGCTATTGTGTAACTCGGTATCCTGCAGAGTTTGTATGGCTGGAGTCACAGAATAAATTAGAATTCATTTTTGATTTGGCTATGCCGTTTCATTTTATTGTTAATTTTTAAAAGTTTGAGGGGAGGTTTAATCATATTTTTCAAGGCAAATAAATAATGGGAACAGCATAAAAGGGCTCAAAGCACTCATCTTCATGGATTTTGTAATCAGCTGGAGGCAGACTGGGGGCACAGAGCTTTGCTCCAGAGCATCTTGTATTCTGGGCTGCTACAGGTTGTGCTGGCCAGGATGATCCCATAAAGGCTCTTGTGCTATATGACCCCTCTTCTGCTCTCCCTCAGCAGGCCCATCCTGCACTGCACAGCAGGCAGCCTTTTGGGCTTCAAAAAGTTTTACTTCACAGCATTGACTACACAGAGGGAATTAATCTAGGGTATCTTCAAATTTCTAGTTATAACTACAGAAACACGTATTTTGGAAGAATGCTAACAACCCCCTTTGTAGATACAGTCATCCCTTAGCATGTGGATGGATTACATCACTTAATGCAGCACTAATGATACAAGATCTTAAGTGCTTATTGAATAGTTGCACTGAAAAGTAATTAAAGCATCTCCTTTCTTCCTCAGGCTTTCCTGTTTCTTTATTATTACATTCCTTGAAACAAGACTATGCTTTCTACAAGTACTCTTGCTTCTCTCTCAATGTCTTACCTTTAGTCCAGCCCTTCAGATGTCAATGGCATTGACCAAATATTTCTAGTGGTGAATACTCTGATTAAAAGTCCTGGAGATGTACCAGCTTTGCAGACTTGCACAAAGTTCTCTTAGGTAATTATCAGTTATTGTCAGCCTCATATCATCTCAATTCTCTTTGGAGAATCTCCTTTGCAGTTCCTCTGTTGTCCTTCAATGTCCTTTCTATTACAACCTGATATTCTTGTAGCTTTTTTGCCATATCCACTTCCTTCATTACTTTTTCCTGTTGATTCCAAAATTAAATTACTACCCCTAACTTTGTCAGATTAATCCAATACTGTGAAGCAACTTGGGCAAATAAGTTTTTCGTGTGGAGTTATACATGGCATTGTTTCTGTGGAAAAAGGAAGCAATGATCAGTACTGTCTAGGGACCCATAATGTGAAGATAGTATGAAGTCACACATTCTGTTCTAATTGCAGCTTTGCAGCATGAACAGGTTGCTGCCCAGGGGTTTCCCTTCTGTTTCTTTTCCTGCGTGATAAAGATCTGCCATGATAACTTTGTGTGTAAATGCTCTCTGGGCTAATCTGAGAAAAAAAAATGCATATTTTTTTAAGTGTATAGGCTAACCCAGTCATTTTAATCAGACTAGATTAGGAAGCAAATAGTGGGGCAGTGATCTTGGATATGCTGGGAGGCAGCTGGAACCAGTAACTTCTTCAGTTGAGTCAGCTGCAGCCGGAACAAGACTGCTGACTTCTGTATATCTTGGCACTGGACTTAACAGCACTCAGGTTGACTTTTTACACCCTTTAACCCTCATCCTGTTCATAATGTCTGTGAGATCAGATACAAAATGTCTTTCAAGGCCATTTGAGTAGAGAACTAGGGTTCTCAATCTTAAACCTCTGTTTCCACAGTTGCATTGCGTCTCTGAAAGTCTCATTAGAACTCAGAAGTTACTTAAGGTGCTGTGGGAAATAAAAGGAATGGAGAAATGAGACAAAGAAGGGTTAATCATTATACAGTGTGGTGAAATACCAGAACTGCAGCAGGATTTATAGATAAAGAGCCTAAATGACTCTCTTCTGTAACATGAAAACTTTCTTACTTCAAAGATTTGCTGTAAATGCATGTACTTGATAAACCAGCAAATCTCCTGAGTCTTTTTTTTTTTTTTTTTTTTTGGTAACTAGAAGGGAAGCCTAATTCCACTGGCACTCTGCTGTAAAGATATTGGTGATGCAGTAAAATGTTACATCAATAGACTGACTTACATGCTTGAAATCTTGTCAGTCCTTCTCAGTTCTGTCAGTTCATCTGACAAAGGATATTGCTTCATTTCAGGAGTGATGCCTTGCTCACCACAATTGAGACCAGTATTACTCCTGCAGCTTTAAATATATCTGCTTTGGCAGGGCTGTAAGGTCTTCTCCAATGTAAGCTGAAGTTTTCCAATAGCGATTACGTCTCAAAAACCCCCAACAACTTCGGGGATAATTTGTTAATTCTTGGGCAAACACCTCACAGAAATGTTGATTGCTTAAAAAACAAAGCATATATAAATTAACCTAATTCCCAGTGGTCTGTCATTAGGAAAATGGAAGCTTTGACACATGCATTGTTACCTCAGGTTTGAGGATGCCACAAAGTTATGCTGTTGCTTTTGCAGCACCTGGTGAGGAGGGGAAGTCTTTGCTGTTTGACTTTGTAAATGCACTACTGCATAAAATGATAAAATTCGTGAAAAGCTTGTAAGAACACTGAATTTATCTATTGTGTTGTCCATTGTAATAGCTTAGTTGCTTTTATATACCTGTCTCATTTGAATAAGAGCTTGGAAAATACTAAGGGATGGTGAAATGTCTTTTACACCACATCCCATTTAAAAGCATAACTTTTATTTTAACAGAGTTTAAGGTTTAGCATTACGGACAAGCACATAATTTCAATTTTTTTTGTTGTTCAAATGTATTGACAAGTAAACTGAATAAGTCAGCATAAACACCTTTCTGTTTAGCTAAGAGTTGTGAATTACTGCTTATTTCAGCATATGAAAATGAACTTGGCTTTTTCTTTGAACTCTGTCTTTAGAAGTTCGGGGTGGGGAAGTACAGTGTTTATTCAAGAAGGCTGTGAATCTATGTACCTCAGCTAGATTATCACTTTGCAACATTGACGGGTGGTTAACAAAACAAATGGCTTAGTAATGCATGACCTGGTTTCCACAGTTTCTTTTCAACAACCAGACCTGTTCAATGATAGAATGTGTTAGCATTGTGAAAGAGAAGCCTTTGTGCTTCAGATTTTAAAAATTTATCTTATGTTTTAGAAATATGAAATATGGAAGAAATGGTAGTTATATCTAGTCTTAAACTGGATGAATTATAAGGAATTTGAGATCCTTTACTCACAAGTATTTGCATTAACAGGTGTCTCTCTGGACAGAACCTATTCTCTTTACTTTTTCTTCTGAGGAAGATTTTGGTACAAAATTACTGATGGGAAGAATAAGCTTAAGAAAATTATTTTCTTGTGCTATGTAAGAAAATAAATTGCAGAGCTGCTCCTAAAAAACCAAACCAATAAACTCAACCAAACAAAAAATCCAAACCCCCTAAAACCTCATGATAGACAAAACAGTGCTTTTGGGACAATTCAAAGCCTTACAGAAAATGAGGTATCAGTATGAGTTACTTTAGGCATAAAATTTTTTCAAGCAATATTTAAGTTGTATGCAATTTCATGTTTCAGAAGGTGAATTGCATAAAGTAGCAGAAAGGATCTAGTTGTTTTGGTCTAGGATTAGTCTGTTCTGAAGGCTGAATCTTCCAAACCAGATGAAAATGAGTACCTCCTCACACAGAATGGGCCAGATGAGGTAGCAGGATATGATGCTAGCCAGACTATAAGCTGTTGCCACCACTAAGTACCATACCTTAAAGAAGTCAAATAAAACCAGGCAAAGCTTCAATTTTTAATTAGATCCAAGGTTATAGCCTATTAAAAAAAAATTTCAGCACATGTGATGCAGATAATTGTTTGCATAGCCAATGTAAATCTTAAAGGTTTAAAAAAGTGTGTTTTGACTAGAGATTTTCCATCTTCAGACAATTGTACATGTATATGCATACACATCTCTCTTTTCTCAGTGAATTGCATGTAGGTTTTTCTGTAGGACAATACCAATAGACAAAGCCATTTTCGTCATTTTATGGTCCCTGAAAAGGGAGAAAGGAAAGAGATAAATAGAGTCTAAAACACAAATGTCAAAATAATTTTTAGTATATATTTGAAATGAACAATTAAAAGCAAGTGAAAAACTTTTTGCTTTGACATCAAAGTAGTTTTGAATATGTAAAAATTAATTTGCAGTATTTTTTAATATTTTTGAGTCCATTCCTAAACTGACCTTATATGCATCCATTAAAACCTTTTCAAGCTCCAGCGACTAGAAATTTATTCTGTGTTCTCTTACCATTCACATCAGGTAGGATAACTTACAATCAGACTTTCTGTGCTTCAATTCTTGAGTATTTCAAAATCCGTTGCAGCGTCCTGGCTTTTCAGAAAATATGTAATGCATGTTTTCCTAAAAACCAAAGTAGACTAGAAAATTTTATAAAGTTTTGGTCAGAATGTCAGCTTCTCCTGGAGACGCCTCACTGACGTTACTTCTCATATATTTGAAATGTCTGAATATCATCTATACATTCCACCTATAAGCTATCTAAATTGCAAAGGAAGGTAATAATAACATTTGCAGCCCTTTTTCCTCTCATGATATATTTGATTAAAGGTTATTGTGGTTTAGCAGAACACTGGCAAATCCAAAGGCAACATGCTTTCCACAGATGCTTATGCCTGTAAACCCTGCTCATACTGCAGAGGTTCTGGCGGAGCTTCTGATTAATAGCATGAGATATTTTTGTGGACAAATAGATCTGAGATGGATCATACATAGAATTCAAAAGAAAAACAAAAGTTTCATAAAAAGCACTTAGTATATATATGAATAGAATTAATGCAGGTGCAGAAAAACAAACAAAATTCAAATACAGGGTGGGTAAACACTGCTGTTCTGCCTGCAGGTTGGATTGCAGATGCCAGCTGCAGTTTGTGTTTTGTTTTGTTTTTTTTTAAATTTAATAACCACAATAGTAATAGATAACTTCTGCTATGTCAGGGAGTTTGTATTTTGATGGGCAAATGAGGAAGAGTCTCTAGCAGATTCCTCTGCAACTCTGCAGTCAAAAATACTTAATTTTGTATGAACATGAAGTAGTATAGGGAAGCAATTATCCATCAGTATGTTTCAGTGGTTAGATTGGATTAAATTAATATTAGGCTACCAGAAAAAGACCCAGTACGTTGGGTTTTAACTTCTATTAGTGTGTTGAGGTTATGTTGGATGACATTTTGTATGTTTGTTCATATGTTCTTTGATCACACCCTGGACTGTTGGTATGGACTCAATTTATTGGAATTCTCATTACGACACCAGAAGTAAAAAACTGAAGAAAAAGGTGGACTAGTTTCTAAAATGGCTAAACCTATAGATGCTTTTAAGTAGCTATACTCAATATAACATGTCCCATTTTGATGTCATGCCTTTTAAATTAGTAGTCTTCAATTACTGGGATTCGACAGATTTTTGTGAGAATTTTGGGAAAGGATTATTTATTACCTAGCTATTAGGATATGGGAAAAAAAAAACCAACAGGGTGAACAAGCTATTTGTTAATCAGCTCAATAGCATGGGAATTTAAACAAATGTTACATATGCTTGCAAGCAAATGGTCAGCTTCTGAACCATGTGTTTAGTTAGTGAACTTCTGGTTCTCTGGTGATATTCTTTCATGTGCTTGCTGAGGACATGACTATGCCTGCATTTCTTCTAAAGATGTTAACTTAAAAGCAGCATGACACTGAAGAGAAGTTGTCAACCCTGAGATTGCAACTATTCTTCATTATTCCAGTGACATTAAAAAAAAACAAAAACCACTTGTTTTATGAGAAGAAATGAAAGTGTTAGACCATAAGGATCTACACCACATACTTCATAGCCCTGTTCCCATGGTACCTGAATTTGACAGAAAGTGCTGCTCAGCTGCATCTTAGTTTTAAAGAGAACAGTTCATGCTTCTGATTTTGCATTCTCTTATGAAACAAACATCAATCTTTGAACTGGGGGAAGAAACTGGGGTTTGCGTTGTTGCTTTGCTTTCATATTCCAATTAGAATGTGCACTCCTGTATCTCGTTGTATCAGGGAGGGACTGAAGAGTTGGGTTCTGAAACACTCTGCTTCATTACTAACTATGAGGAATACTCCTGCCAGCAGGAGAGCACAGGAGAATTTTCATAATACAGTGACCTGCAGCAGCTTCTGTAATTAGTTTTGTCGTGTGCCCTCCCCTGTGTTTCCAGTTCTCCCCCAACAAAATGTAGTTTGGCATAGCAAACACATCTTTGGCTAAACCTGAGAAAGCCCGGCATGATACTCTGGGCCCCCACATAGCATCAGGCTGTCATTCTGTCTTCTTATTGTTTCACCGCTGTTGTGCCAAACTAGTTTGAAGAGAGATGATCTTGGCAAGTCACTGCAGTCATGCACTGCTGTTGCAGGGCAGGCACATCACAGTTGTGTCAGTATGGGAAGCGCTCCAGAGTGATCTTGAAATCTAGCAGTGGCTGTATGAATACCTATGTGCTCTTTGACCTCGAACAGTACATGGCTAACTATGACAAAACACAACTGTTTCAAAGATTCTTGTGAGCAGCTGAGCAGAGACCTTTTCCACAGAAAAATGCAATCTTTCAGGTTTTATGTTTAAAATAGTTGAAGAAATTATAAAAGTGTTTGATGCTAAAGAACACAAAAAGCTGCAAGTCACTAATCATAAAGCTGTTAATTTGCCTAATCCTCCAAAAACTCTTGGGTAGTGGATTAACACAGCTGTAACTGTGTTAAAGACTGGAAAGCAAGGCCGTGTCTATCCTCAAAATAAGAAACTAGAAATTATTATTTCTGTGTGGTATTTTGAATAATTCTGAATCCTGGATATCCCATTCCTTTCTGAAGAGCTTTTAGAGAATGGTAGGAGTAAAATGTATACATTTCTGTAGAGAGGACTCTTAAAAACCTACAAGTGCTAGAGAGTAACAAGTTGAACTTCATTTCCCCTTGTAGGTTTTGTATGTTTTTCGGTAAATAATCTAGGTGGAATATTATTAGTATCAACTCTACAGGACATCTGAATAACAATGAACTAATAGGATAACATTTCCTGCTGTGTTGTGTAGAACTTCTCCTATAAGCTTTTTCTTTCTGATGTTTATCCCACTAAAAGTAAATAACATACCTGAAGGCAATGCTGAGATGACATGTGCTTGCATTGCTGGCTACACCAAGCACAGCTGTTGATGTTTGCAGGCAACTTAGCCCCACACTTCTATTCAGCATGTAGTCTGGAGGTGATGAGAAACTGCTGAGATCCCTGCTGAGGAACAGAAGAAAGAAGCATCTTCTGCTTCACAGCTTTTATCTAAAAACAAGTTAATCAATATGCTAAACACTGATAGTAAAATCACTCACTTAGGCTGATGTTCTGAGGAGGTCTGGAAGACACCATTTGTCCACAGCAAAACTCTGCCAAGGGAAAGATTATCTGAGAAGGAGTGGAAAGAGTAAGAAGCTGAAAACATACTTACATCTTTTGTTTAGGAGATATAAAATAGTGATTCAGAAAAGCCCATCCCCACTGACACTTTCACATGTTTCTACCACAGTTCAGTAAAGCAAGCAAACGAGAAAAGCAGACAAGAGAAATTGTTCTTAATTTTTTTTGCACTTAAATGGTGGTTCACATTATCTTGTTTTGGAACACAATAAAATGAACATACTACTCTCACCAAATTTTTTTTAAAAAATAATTACTTGTTGCTCTCATTGGCTTAACAAATACCTGTTTATGCAGTAAGTCTCATGTCAGGTAAATGTGATATAGAATACTTCGCTGGTGATATAGAATAGTTTCCTACAAGTGAAAGGCTTGTGCCTAGAGGAATAAAGTGGTAGAACAGTCAAAGGTGTTATTTTGCCAGCATGGATAATTTCCATCACTACAGACTATCATTTCTTCCTCCATCATAACCTATTAGCTTCAAGAATAAATTAATACACATTTCTACTATAACCTGTGTAACTGATTAACGGATAACTGGCCCGTTCTCAACATTGTCCATTTAGGCTGCATTTATAACACTTTTTGAGGTTTGATGATCGTTTTTTGTGTTCACTTTTGTTCCTGATTACAATTGCCAACCCATTTTCTTTGTCTTTCTGAGCATTTGGTTGATATGAGCAGGTTGTGCAAAACAGTGACTGAAAGATCTCTTTACTGGTAAACAATAGATCCTATTGATTAACATGTATAACTGAGGTTGGGTTTAACTCTTCTTTATTTCCTTGTATTTAGTAATACTGAATTTCTCTTGTAATTTTATTTCCTCGTTCATGTTGCAGACACTTCTTTTTCAACTCTTCATAATTATGTTTAATTTTGTTTATCCTGAATTCTGTGCCATCATCAGTCCGTGCCTTCTTACCATTCTCTCTATTTTCTGCATGATTTGGAATAGGATGAATTATATTGCTCCCAGCTGTTTGGGACTAACTTCTGATGAAACTTGTGGTGAAAAATGACCATTTGATCTCTACTTTTTGCTTCCTTTCTTTTGAGGGAAAGGACCGTTTCTCCTTTTACATAACAGCTCAGAGTCCTGAAGAGTGTTGTCTAGTGTATTGTGAAAAACTGTTGGTTTGATTTCTATTTACAAGACTCAGAATTTTATTCCTTCTTTCATTTTTGATTGTGCATATCTTACTCTCTTACAGCATTGAATCACTTGTTCAGTACTGAAGAAAGCCTCGCTCATCTGTATCTATTCAGATTTATCTTCTACCTGTTTTTTTTAAAAGCCAACCAACTATATAACTTTAATCTTTGATGAGATGTTTCTTCATGCTTCTTCTCCTGATGTGAATCTGTGTGAGGCCGGCTTTCAACAGGTAAACCAGGATGAGACAGAAGTAGTTAAATGTGAAGCAGTGCATCTGATCCTATGGAAAGCTAGTTTCTGGGAACCTCTTTGAGTGTGGCAGCCAGTGTGTTCTGTTGAATTCTACGTACCTGAAGCCAGCCTAAATGAATTAATGATGGTAGTACCTCTTGAGGAGACTGATAGCTTATTAGCTACTGTATTAGTTAGTTTACACCACCTATTCATACTTGCAGTTACATCTATGCCCATTTATATTACATATATTTTAATGTAGTCACTGCACCATCTGTATTATACATATTTCTATCATCAAATGAGGGTGTCTGAATGCAAGTAATGAAAGAAAGAGAAATTATGTGACTGTCTGAAGTTCATACTTCACTGGGGGAAGAAACTGCCATTGCTTTTCATGTCTGCTCCTGAGGTAACCCTTGGGATTATGAATGTAGAAAATAATTTCATTTGCAAGACAAAGCTCTCCATACATCCTTTTTTCATGTACTAGCATTACAGGGCTACTTTTCACATAGAAACTTAAACTGCAACCTGATTTTTTTTTTTTTTTTTTAAGGTGGGAAGCTGATTCATTTGTCTTGATAGCTCTTCATTTCCCTGGCTTGCCTCCTGCTGCAGTAAGCTGCTACTCAGTCCTGCATGCATTTGTTATTGGCATGTTAGGCAAAAGATGAAGTTACTGCTCATGTGGCTGCCCATCATTTACTTGTTCTTTCTCAGGAGAAAGATGTTCTTTCTTCAGACTCATTCCTTAGTTATAATTTTCAATTTTCTAAGCAACAGAGACACTGAGAAGGTGATGAAATCTGAGTAAAAACACTAAATAGAGATTCCTGTTCTGCAGATCAATTTCAGGCTTGATCAGGAGATTTTTAGCCTAGGATCAGCACTGCACTAACATGGTTTTGGGAAACATGGCTCTAAATCCAAATATTTTCATTTATATAGGAAGTTATTTAAATACTAAAGCTTTTAAAGTGCTGCTGCTGCTTTGGTGCTTTCCTTTAAGATCCTCTAAGCAATTAAAAAGTACAAAAGCTAGACTCTATAAACTTGAAATATGTTTTAAAAAAAAAAAATTCCTAAACAAAATCAGCAATGAAGCAAGCATGATTCTTATTAGAAATTTCAGCCAATAGGATATAAAATGGAAGTCAGTGCTTACTAACACTGCCTCTATCTAAAGATAAATCAACAACTTTATGGGTTCATGCTCTACCTGCTGTCTATTGCATTGCCTAAGAACTAACTTGCTATATTCTCCTGACTGCAGCAGTATGATAGCCAACTGTGTTTACACTTGCATTTTTGTGTTTCAAGTAAAGATGGAATATGGAAGCAGTCAGGTTTTGCAGTGCGGTTGTGTCGCAGCATAAGCATAGGAGAGGAATATTGCTTCCTGCCTGTTTGTATCGCAAAACCTGTGCATCTGGCTAGCCTGCTATGTATTTTTAAAACTCTTGAGTTCCCACTTATGGCTGCACAGCTTATCATTCCTTCTTAGTTCCCTGGAACACCCACTGTGTTAATACGTTTTCTTGACCAGGGCATTCACACACTCGGATCTGGACAGGTCCAGATGCTAACTGGATGAGTCACTACATCAAGTGATCCTGCTCTGGCACCAGCAGCAGCTGATTAGTAGGGGTGGAATAAAAGAATGCACAGCATAAGAGCACACAATTACTAACTGTTTCCCAGAAATGGGAGACTTTAGGAAAGGGACGACTTTAGCTAGTAATATCAGGAAAGCATCACAGAGATTTGTTGGATGGTTGAGCGGTCTCCCTAGAGACTTGGTGGAGGATCTATTTGATCTATGTCTTAGGTGGTTAAAGCTAGGTTGCCCAAGCAACTTGAAAGTTTGCTCTCAGAGGCAACTGTGCAATGGCAGGCAGATCACAGAATCATAGATTGGTAGGAATTGGAAGGTACCTCTGGAGATCATCTAGTCCAACCCCCCTGCCAAAGGAGGATCACCTAGGGTCGGTCACACAGGAAGACATACAGATGGGTCTTGAAAATGTCCAGAGAAGGAGACTCCATAACCTCTCTGGTCAGCCTGTTCCGGTGCACTGTCACTCTTACAGTAAAGAAGTTTTTCCTCATGTTGAAGTGGATTTTCCTGTGTTTCAGTTTGTATGTGTTGCCCCTTGTCCTATTACAGAACACTACTGAAAAGAAATAAATGTTGATATCAGAGAGATTTTCCTTCTCTTTGTTCTTTGACCACCAGCTTTTAGAAGGAACACCGTAAATATTTGAATAGTTAGACTCCCTCACCATAAACCTCTGGGGCTTTGTTTAATGTCTCCCTCTATTGAACAAGATTCTTGCATGCTGTTAGCTGGAGTATAGTTCAGAACTCACTTAAGGTCCTAAAGTATGTGATTTGATAGGACAGTTTACAGAAGTTCTTCTGTGACAAAATTACTGTGAAGCACTTACCAGAGGATAGAGGAACACAGCTGAGGGGATTTAGTTTGCCTCATTCCTATTTGTATGACACAGAACCACTTCAGTGGTGAGTACTTGCTCTTAGCAAGAAAAGAATACTGAGAAACTCTGATTATAAGACGACCACAATCTAATCTGTCTCCCTTCCCTAAGTTTGTGGTTAAAATCTGTTGGCATATGGCCCACAACATATTGCCTCTCTTACAGCAGAGCAAAAGTATGCAGAAGTATTTCCTCTAGCAATCAAAGCTTCACTGCAAAAGTAGTGACCCAAATTAGCTGTTTGGAAGAAAAAGGTTAAAGGTGTTTTAAAAAAGCATTCCTAACCAAACTGAAATAAATCAGCAAACTTCACCCACACATCCTCCAAACCTGCAATCAGCAATAATTTCATAGAAATAAAACAAATGGATTGCCACATTCCTTCATGTCTATTACACTTCTGTCTTCATTGCAGAAATTACTCAAAAATGAAAAGCTGGATGGAAACTTGGCTGTTGGTAACAGCTTTATCACTTGTGCTACGGCAAACATACTCTCTACAGAAATTTCTAAGATGCACTGTTTCTGGTTATAAGAAGCCTGCTCAAAGTCTTTGAATAACATCTCTACTGCTGATTTTGTACATAATAGAAGTAAATTAGGCCTCTGGGTAACAGGAGTGAGTTAGAGCTATGGTTCAATTTTGCCTAACAAGGTTTAGCCTTCCCCTCCCTGCAAGAAAGGAGATTATTGTTTGATAGAAGCACCTTAGCATGCATATAAATTGTATTTTATATATGGCTAAAGTGGTCTCTGGAACTGGAACTTACTTGTAAACAGATTTTTAGATGCCCTGCTTACATAAAAGGATCAGTAAAACAAATCTTTTGTGAAATTCTGTGTTCAGCTAAAAATGGAAAAAACTACCACCACACTTACTCTTTGGTGTTGTAAGGAATGAGATGGGTGGTAGGTGGGAGGCATTTCGAATTATAGCAGGATTAGAATGGTGTGCCTACTTTTGCTGTTATTTACTTCAGATTTATAGGAGAGCAATGAACATGACAACTTCTAATCAAAGCTTCATGAGTGTTAGCTAGGAAGGGAAAAAACCAGCATGAGGCTTCTCCAGAATTGGGCTGTGGACTAAAAGTCAGTTTGACTATACTTCAATTTGCATTTTAATAAAAGATGGATGTGAAGATTATTTATGAAGTGCTTTGTGAGAGATTTTGTTGTACTTTAATGTTTTTGCTAGGGAGGATATCTTTGGCTCTGAGGAAAGTGGGTATGAGGATTCCTAGCCTGAAGTAATGGCTTGTCAGTTTTGAATGTGGACAATAGGATAGGTATTTCATATTGCATGTGGTAAAAAAACAGGGAAAATGAGAAGCTGAAACTGTCTAGCAGGAGAGTTGGCATTTATTAGGAAGAAACCAAGCAGTGTACAGTCAATTTTGTCATAGTAAAATGAGAGCTCCTGAAGAAGGTCCTGTTACAGGAAATACTGGGAACAAGAAATAGAACTTGAAATGCATTGCTGAAGAATTTATTGTTCTCTGAGAACTGGAGAGCATAGAAAAAAACCCTCCCAAGCAGGGCTCTTCAAGAAACCTCTTATTTTTCTTATCTTTGCAATGTAGAATATAAAATGCTTTAAACTGTTGAATGCAGTACAGCAATGGTTTTATTTTTATTTGGAAGAAACACTGACAAATTTTTCTTGTTCTCATAAAATGCACAGACTTCATTATACTGTTTGAAAACATACAGGTGGCAATGTACATACACCAGAAATGTATTTCAATTTGACACCTGTCTCACTTAGGGACCTTTGTGCTCCATGCCAGTGCTACCTTCCTGTAAGTAGTTTATTTGAACAGCAAAAGATTAGCATTGTCTGTTGGCCATTTGCAAGCACAGAAATTATGGCTGAAAGGGACTGATAGGCGGTGTAGTGATTCCTAATAGAAGCAGAGCCAAAGTAAAATCAGTTATTAGGTCCTGATTGTGTGACACTCATTTTGTGCTCAGCCAGGTGCCACACTGTGTGTGACACCTACTTTGGTTCTGCTCAGCAAAGTGAAGCCCTCCTCCTTCTCTGCTTAATCTTTCATGGCTGCCATGCTGTGGCAAAGAGAAGACAGTAGAAGTGGGAAGTGGGCTCTGTCTCTATTTCCCCCACTTTTGCTCATACTGTGCATCTGTCTTCCTACCAAATACTGAGAGGGTGAGTTAAAGTGCTGTTGACAAGAAGGCAGCTGATGGCAAGAAGGGAGAGTGACAATCTGTGGCATATGCCGTGTAACAGAGCATGAGGGAAAGGGAGATGAACAGGCCAACATCTTTGGGGACACTACCAGAAAAAGGCCCCTGGGAAAGGTCCAGTAAGGTGGGACTGGCTGGGAGAGGAGGCATTTCTGACAGAATAGAATGCAAACTCTGCTCTGTTTTTGATGCC
Source organism: Psilopogon haemacephalus (assembly GCA_013396835.1). Classification (NCBI taxonomy): domain Eukaryota; kingdom Metazoa; phylum Chordata; class Aves; order Piciformes; family Megalaimidae; genus Psilopogon; species Psilopogon haemacephalus. The sequence goes on along the minus strand of VWZI01008402.1, from coordinate 891,785 downwards.
CACACACATTTTTTCTGTAGAGTTTAGTGACATTGAGATTATCTCTATGAAGATCATAGATGCATCAAATGGTACAAGCATCAAATGAAAACATTTACTTATTTCTTAAATTGAAACCCCATTTATGTCGCAGTGAGGAAATAATTTGATTATTAGTTATTTGAGCAATTTAGTATCTGGATTTTCCTGAGAGAAGGTTAAATCTTCATTGTATTTCAATTTGATACAAAGCCACTCTCCATTTATCAACAGTCCTGGCTTGCTGGAGAGGTCTCTGGAGAAGGGAAGATGGCCAATGTGGTGCCTATCCACAAAAAGAGTTGGAAGGAAGATCCAGGAAATTACAGACCTGTCAGCCTGACCTCAGTGCCATACAAGATAATGGAACAGATCATCCTGAGTGCGACCACAGAGCACCTACAGGATGGCCAGGGGATCAGACTTAGCCAGCATGGATTTAGGAGGGGCAGGTCTCCTCAGAATTGGTGCTAATTCACTTGACCAAACATATCCCTGGTGTAAAATGCTTAAATACAGACACACTGACAAATATTGCCCTGTGTGTGAGCCATAGTTACAATATTGAAGGATGGGATAAGGTAGTGTTATTTTACACTCAGTAGTAACTCCGTAGGACACAATTGGTATCAGCTCTTACACATCACAACAGACCGTTTTAATTGTTTCCCTAGATTCTTCTATATATAAAAAGTAAACAGTAAATGTAAGGTGATTAAGGTGATTTCCCCTTCACTCCCTCAACTCCTTGACGCATATAAACCAGAACACAGAGCTTAAAACTCCGTCTCTTTATGTTCTGGAAAATGTACCTCAGTCAGAGGAGATCAATGATTTTATTAATGTTCCTTTTATGAGGAGGAACAGTAGCTGAAAAGAAAAGAAAAGAAAAGAAAAAAGTGAAAGATAAATGATAAGGAGAGTGATAGGTGACAACATTAAAGAGCCAGAAGTGAAACAACTGGAGGAAGCTCATACATCCAAACAGCATCCATTTAGGTATTCTCCACTTTCACCACAGACTTTTTCTGAGTGTCTTCCCTTCCCTTTCATTTGGTATCGTTGACATGGAGCAAATGAAGTGTGGAGCAAATTAGTCCCAAACAATAAAAGCAAAGTATACAACAGGTTCAATGATGCAGACATCACTTGAATAAAAGGCAGTAGACAGGGCCTGAAGATTTGGCTATAAAGTATAAACATAATTAAACCAATTCTGGAATACAGATGTGAAATGAGGCAATAATCAAGCTCATAAAATTTCAGCAAGATTCATATCCTTTAGATAATTTTTATCTATCTGGATATAAACAGCAGGGTTGGTGTTAAGTGCTCTGCTATTAATGCTTATCTTAGTCAGCCAATGTCAATGCAGTAACAAAGGTAAGAAGCGTTCTGATTTTCTTTTGGCATCAGTACACATGTCAAGTTGCATTCTTCCATCAGTTTCCCTTGTATATGTTCATAATCACAGTGAGCTGAAACTCAGCTTCCAAAAATTAGTGGAATAGATGATTTTTTTCTTACTGCTGAGAGTATCAAAACAGACCTGCACTGCTCAGTTGCCACTTTAGTTTCGGGAAAAAAAAAATTTTTTTGGAGGGTACTTGTAAGTTTTAAAATAAATATCTAACATTGCGACAGAGGTGATGGAAACAAAATCCCAGTAAATATTCTGTTTCATATGTATGATTATAGCATAAAAAGTAAGTATCTTTGACTTCACTAATGCGAACTCTGACTGCCAGTATTCTTGAACCAAACTCTCTTTTGTTTGGCACTTTAACAATTACTTGTTCCAGACTAAACCAAACCTGTATTGGAACTCTTTGTATCTTTATTAAGCCACAACTTTAATCCTAAGATTTTAACGTATATATGCCTTCTGTGGCTGCCTTATAGATGAAAATACTGAAACATGACTAGAGTTATTACCTGTAGTCTTTCACGGTGAGGACCTAGGTACTTGTGCTACTGGAAACTGATTTTAATTGACTTTTCAAGTGTTATAGTCAGCTCTGCTTAACAGAATCATCGGAGATTTGGCTATCCTTTATTTTTATAATGCGGTAGTGGTGCTTATGTTCTTTCAACTCAGTGCATATCTGTTGCTGGCTCCCACCTATCACACATTTACATACTATTACACAAGTCAAGTAAATCTTCAGTATCTTTTTTCTTTAGTGATGTGACTTAATAGATTCGGATTATATCAACTATACGTGCAACAAAGATACGTGCAGAAAATGTCTTTATCTTCCTCAGGAACTGATTCTTTTGGGAGGGTGCACTTGATGCTTAGGACAGGTGGGAATCTTTTATCAGTTAGTTCCTCTTCTCTCTTCCTTCCTAGTACTTCTCTCTGCACAGTTCTGCCTATCCACAGATCAGAGCAATTTTTGCCTTTTCTCAATCGTGCATTCCTTCTTGAATTGCCTTACTTGTCTGGAGCTCCAAACTGTTTTCTTATCTGCCCTTCTTAAATCAAAAGGACGAAAGAGTTAAGACCAGCCAACTCACTACAGCTGTCACTTTTTTGACCCATAATAGGCTTAAAAAAAAATCCTAGTCTGTTCAGGATGGCATAGACCTTTCTCTTGTAAGGTTAACTTCTGCTGGTGTTAGGAAAAGTTTGAAACTATACCAGTATCTTTAGACTGTGATGTTTACTCCTTTATCACAGTATAAGTTGACTTCTTATGGAAAGGAATAAGAACTGTGGTTCCATGAAATGTGTTTTGTGCTCATGGTAAAGGTGAGTACAATGGAAAATGTATAAATGGTGTTCTTTCAAACTTCAAGATATAGAAAGACTTTTCCCCCCACCTATTGTTGGACGGATTTTGCCTTCTTTACAAACTGTTTTCANTTTTCCCCAGTTCAAGGGTATAATCAGTCTAGCTCATGCAATAAGTTATTTCAAATGTAGGCAGTATTTATCATTATCTTTTTTGAGCTGTTGCTGTACAGTATTCAGTGATAGTTGTGCATCTGCCCCAGATGGTTTCCATCACCTGTGGGTAAGATGGATCTTAATACGTGGCACAAATTTGGAAGTTTTAAAGCAGCTAACTTGGTAATTACCAGTAGTTGGTATTCTTGTGAGCTAGATTGAAAATAACTCAGATAAGGCCACAATGCACTGCAGTCATTGTAGATGTCCTTCAGCTGTCAAGTTACTTGGTCTGTTCAATGTCTAAACAATGATGCAACTAGAATGAATCTAGAAAAACTCTACTTTCTTGTAATTGTATCTCAAAGTATTTGTTTGGAGGTCATGTAATGAGGTATTGTGTTGTCTCACTGATATTTTTTTCAGCATACCATCATAAAGCTTCACATTCATACAGTGAATTAATACCACAATTCAGGAATGTGGTATCTTTATCTCTTTGATCCAGGTGTATCATAGCAGTAACATTTTTCATATATTGCAATATTCTTAGATTATGTACATCTGCTGCTATGAGGATAATAATTTTGTCTGATTAAAGAGAAAATAAAGAATGACTGCTGCTAAATAGAGAAGGGTAGAATAAATGGGACCAACAATAGAGCTGGTATAGAAATTGTTACTATAGCTATCTCTTCTGATGAGCTAGAGAATGTTTAATTGTCAAGCCCATCATAGAAGGGTTTATAACTTGATTACTCAACTCACAGAAGGGAAGTAGTCATGGGACATGCCTCAGAAATCTTATTCTCATTTGGGATCCAAATGTGAAAAGCCAAATTCATCTTTATATGATTAGGAATAGCAGAGACATTTTTGTCTGGACTGCAAGCTCTCTAGAGTAGGAACCAGGCTCTTTGGTATTTGTCTATAAAGCACCTGTTTTGGGTGGTGTCCCTGAGTGTCTAGTATAAATAATGACATGGCAATAATAAAAACTAACCAAATATAAATCTGTACAGTTGTGAATAAACTGTTGCAGTTTATTGAGAGGGTTTTGCAAGCCAAGATCACTGCACCAAAATACCATCCTTATTTACATGTGAGGTTTTCTTCCCTGTTTCTGACGCTCATACTCTTGCACCATTCAGAGTGTCTCTGTGGCTCTCCTTGCTTACCCTTCAGCTAAGGCAGGACATCCCTCAAGTGGTTCCTACTTTCTAACTATCTCAGATTTAATTTCCATATTTCTCATGACCTATCCATTGTGTATCCAGGGGTCAAATTCTGCCTCTAGTGTCCAGAACCCTAGCAACATCATGTGTTGGGTATACTCTTTTGCTGCCTCCTATACATAGCAGGAGCTCTACGAACATCCACTGTCTCATTTTTTTCCCTTCTATACCACTCTGATACTTTCCCTTGCTTGTATGTCTACAGAAAACATGCCAGTGAGTAGCCAATCAGAGTGCTGTTGAGGTGATGATTATATTCTTAGTTACTAGGTGCATCTTCTCTTTCCGTATACAATTGACTGTATTTCAGTCTACATACTTTTTGGGGCACAGATTATTCTCAGCTAGACTGATATAGATAAGTCTGAGACCTAGCACAGATAGGGCCTAATTAGTGGATGTGTTCTGGGAGTGTGTTATCACTGAAGTACAAGTAGTATTTAGCTTTTGTGTAAAATTTCAGTCTGTTATACATGGCAGAGAATACTTGTTAGATTTATTTAGACATAGTCTGAAAAGTTAATAGGAATCGGGCTGGTTGGCCCAGCTTGCTGACAAAATCACATGAGTCTTCTCTAATTTGCCACAAGAGAACAGCAGAGTGTGATTCTCAAGTGTCAGTTAGGTAATTAATGTACAGTCAAAACATGATAGGAGTGATTGTTTATGTGGAGGAACCAGGCAGAAACAATCCCCACATGCACATTACACATATCCCACCAAGGATGAAGCATCGCATGCCTCAGGATGTCCATATCTGAGCATGCTCCATTGCTCATAACTTTTTGTCAGTTATCTGTCCTCTTCAGATTTTTGTAGCTTCAATTTTAAAAAGCCCTGTTTCACTTGCCAGATTTTCTGAAATCCCAACCATCATGGTGTGCCACCAAAATGGAAACATTATTTTACATTTTGCATCACTTTTTAACACTTTTGTATCTTCTAGACTCTTCTTTTGTTACAGCAGTGAGTGTAGAATTCACTGTAGCATTGGGAGTAAGCCCCACCTGTACTAAGAGAACATCTGCTTCATACCGGTTTACTGCTTTCACCACCTGCATCCATGTTACAGAGGAACATCTGGATACTATTACAATTATAAAAGGTGCAGGTTTTATTCTTAGTGCAGAACTGGACTCTGATTTCACAACCTTCCTCAAAGAGTGAAGCTCAAGTAAATACATCCTGTCCCATTTATAATCAACATATACTTAACATCAATAAAACATAATGGATCTTTATGTTAATCATATCTTCATCATCATTAAGCATAATTGATATAGCATTAATAATCAGTGGTGCTAAAGAGTAAAGGCTCACATCATCTCGGAGAGAATTGTGCTCTTTGTGTCCTTTTCCTTTTTCAAGTAGCAAATTGGTTGTGGCTTTCTTTATCTCACAGAGAGAGGAGAGAGGAAGTCATAAGGCTCATTGGTTCTTGCTTACTTGAGTTCTGTCACACAAAACATCAGCAGACACTATTAATTATCCTTCAGAGTAGTTTATAGAATTTATTCCTACTTTCACCGCCCAAAAAACAGTAGGACAATGTTCACTGTACTTGATTTGTGTAAGAGACTGATTATTTGCATGTGCCGAGCTGTAAAAATCTGTTCTGCAACTATACCCAGATAAGGGAACAGACCACAAAAAGAATATGTGAAAGAGGATGTGGAATGGAAGATGGAAAAGGCAAAAATAATTAAAGTGTAAGCAGGAAGGGATATGAAGCTGTACCTGCTGCATGTGCTTCCTGATTTTTTTTTTTTTTATGGCAGTGTTTTAGAAATGTGAGAGACTGTTACTGTGCCACAGTGGACAAGGAAGCATAACTGTAACCACAATGTGAAATCCTTCAGGTATTTTAGCTCATTTACAAATGTGCTCACACCATTTTATCAGTCAGGCATTGCTAAACAGGTGTGACCATTTCGTCCTGACATGCTTTCCATGTTTCCTTCTTGTATAAGACTTTTAACTTCTGGCTATGGTTATTTGAATACATAGAAGAGACACAAGAAGTTTGTACCACATGACTGTGCAGTTGCTGAGCTTTCAAAGATGTCTGTACCCAGGCCAGAGAGAGACATTGTAGTTTGGCACAGTTACACTTTTTATCCTCTGTAAATTTCAGTTAAGGGATTTGTTACATGGAAGACAATGATAGCACATATATTCTACCTTCAAATACATTCACCCTTCTGAATTGGTCCAGCAGTTCTCCTTTATCCAAGGGCTTATATATGTCATCCAGACAGCCATCTCTTCTTCTGCATGTTAACAATTATGGTCTCTGCTAATATATTTTATACTGTCTAGGCCTCTGCAGTTTTTCACTGTTTTCTGTCTTTTGGACATCTTATCTTTACTCTCATTCCAAAACATGGACTGTGCTGCATTTGTATGGAATGTGAAGGAGACTTTATTTTTTTATGACATCAATGAGGTCTACATCAGTTATATGTAATAAAAGATGCTACTCTTGCCTATGGACTGTACCTTAGATTATAATGGCTTTAGTGACACTGTTTTCATCCTTATCTGGTTCAACTGTAAATCTATTCACAAGTTTCAAGAATTATCTTTTGGCTAACTTCTTCAGATAAATATCTCTCAGAAGCAGAGCAACTTCCTTAACATGATTCCATATCATCAGCCTCTCTTATTTGTTCTCATGTTCTGATCACTTCCACTACCTATATATATATATACACCTATATATACCTATCATACACCAAACATGTATGCCAGTGTTCAGATTTGCTTTAGCCATAATCCTGTCTGTAGTTAGTCTTGTCTTCCCACATTTTCCTAATGCAGTTTCTTTCTATGTGGATTTCCCTGCTTACCCTCCTTCAGATTCTTGCTTGTGTAAAGCAGCGCTGTCTAGATTCTCTCATATACAAGAAAGCACAACCACATTGCCCACGTCCTCAAACACCACAAACGATTCCACACTCAACTCAAAGGCTGCTTCAAAAATCATTGCTCAGTTTTAAAATCATCTTGGGACCATTCTAGCTTTCTGTATGGATATATTTTTTACCCTTCTTTCCGCTGTTCCACTAACAGAGAGGCCTGATATCTACTCCTACTTTTTTTAAAATTTATTTTTCTTTCCTTAATTTCATTTCTTTGAAGCATGGATTTCCACTCATTTTCAAAAAGTATTTCAGTAGTGATGCAAGTAAAGTGATATTGATTCACAACATTTTCTTTCCACCTTTGTCTCAGATTTTCTCTTGCAGTTTTACATTTCTGAAGCTTCAGTATTTTCACAGTAACACCTATTGTTGTGAAGCACCATCTGGGATATGACTCTAATGAAAAAAGAGATACAAAATAACTTGAGTTTGGAGATACGCTGGTGAGAAACATTTGCTTAACCATATGGAAACTGCGTTTCTCTAGAGTGCAGATCTAAAGCTAAAACAGTAGGGATGTCAAGGCAGCTCCCCAGAAAATACTTAAGAACTCACACAATATCTTTTAAAAGTCTGTCACTTTTCCTTTTTTAATGGAGAAGTTCATTAGCAAGTTAATGAGGAATGGCAGTTTAAAGATGTTCTGCTGTAACTTCACTCTGTTCCCATTTAAGTCCTCAGTCCATAACTGAGAAGTGTTGTGACAGTGTTAATGTTTTTGAGAAGTCCACCCTAGAAATCCATGACAATCATATTCTAAATAATTGCTATTCTTTGTGAATTAAATGGAGGATATAAATGGTGTGCATAAATGTTGCTGTTCCAGATCAAGACTTGTGAAATAGTAATCAGAGCAAGTTTGAATGAATTAAAAAAATAAAAACACAACCACCAAGCTCTTTTTTTTTGGGTAGGGTGTAAGAACTGATTCACATTTTGATTTGGTAGATTTTTGGGACAGGAATGTATGTGGAGTTTGTTTGTAAATAGAATTTAATTTCACCCACTGGAGGTAGAATTATGCAATTAAACTTTTTAAAAAGCTTCTGGCACAAGGATATTGCAGCACTGTAAAACAGTGAAAGGACATTTCACACCCAGAAGTTATCCATATGGCCACTGACCACATGTTTGGTAGAGATGTGAACAATATGTCATTGGTATTTACAATTCCAGGTAGTTTTCTTGTATGCAATAAAAAGTAAATACTTAAGTAACAGTCTTTGCTGTGTAGATCTTTAATGGGTGTGGGAAATTCTCCTTACTTAGCCAGGAATGCCCATCATTTGCTGTCTTGGGAGATGTGTTGGCAACAGATGGGATCTCAAGAGCTTTGTTTCGTTGTTATTCTGATTGTTAAAACACAGTTAATTTAATTTTTTTTTCCTGAAAGAGTGAGAGGAAAAGAAGTAAGTAAAGCTAGAGAGAAAAAGAGAAAATAAGATGAAATTTGGAAGAAAAAATGGGATGAGAATCCCAAGAGAAATATTGAAAATTATGGGAGAATTGAGAGCAATAAGTTAGAGTGGAGAATCCTGGCAAATATTCAGCACATACAGGGTACTGTAATGGCAAAAAGGGAAGAAATGAGAACAAAATACTGCTCAAAGTTTCCTCCCTCTTTTTCCATGTCCTTTACCTGTGGTAGTGGAAAACATAATGTGGGACTGTTTTAATGGAACTAAATTCAATAGCACAGTATGTGGTACTGCCAGAAAGCAGCACCTGACCTGCCATGCAGCAGGACAGATACAGTACCACGTGCAGCTTAGCAAAAAAAATCTAGGTTAAAAACTTTTGATTTCTTTCTTTCTTTGGGAATTTTTTAAAGGATGTCTTGGGAGGATGTTTGGAGATTCTATTGTTGTTTGGAATATGGCATGCAGCCCACATCTGTGTGAGGTTTTTCAGCAGAACCTTAACACTTCCAAACAGATGTTTCAGAAAAATAACTTTTCTGAAATGCAGTATGCAAAGGTTCGACTGTATTTTTGTTACAGAAGTCAAACAGATTAACATGTTGAACAAGGAAGATAATATTTTGAATCTTACATGAGAGGTAATCAAAAGCATTAGTTTAAAAATCC
>VWZI01008402.1:816302-882560 GCA_013396835.1 Psilopogon haemacephalus | reverse complement strand
TTTCCCCCCCTCCATAAGCCTTCTGGGAAGAGACCTTTCTTCTCCACAGGAAAAATCAAGAATAATTTTGTATTAGACAACATGAAAAGACTTAATACCTGAGCTGACATGAGTGGCCTCACTATTTCGAAACTGGGTCAGTTGCACAGGAAATTATAACTATGATTTCTCAGTTTAAGAAGTATTTTGAGGACATGGCCAGATGCAATCTGTCCTTCACTAGTGAACTGATTTTCTGGTTTTTAGACTTATTACCATTCAAGACATGTGAGTAACATCTCTTTTTGGCTTTTTCATTCCAAACTGGTTCTTAATTTGTATGTGTGGCAACTGGGGGATTTGAATATGAACATTACCGGAAGTCTAGTATTGTTGTCCAGTTCAGAGAAGGGAGTTCAGTATAAGACATAGCAGGTGATTGATCAATTATCATAGAATCATAACAATTATTACAATGAAAAGTATGAAAATTCATTATGCTGAACAAGCATCCAGTCTATCTCCTTGCCCAGAGGAGTGATGCTGCCTATATCAGTCATTTCCAACAGATGTTTAACTATTTACAAAGATGCCCATGGTAGAAGATATCACAGTTTTTCAGGTGATCTAGTCCAGCATAGTATCTTAACGTTAAAAGGATTTTTCCTAGTGCCTAATCTTAATTACCATTGCCACAGTTTAAATTTGTGGACATCAGACTCTTCCAGTACTTTTTGTATATCTTTTATGTGTTCAGCTATTGCTACCATTCCTAATCTTCCCACTCTCCAACAATTTTTGGAGTGTTTTCACTGGGTGATATACCTCTAACCTCATTATTTTCCCTTCACTATCACAAGCCTGCAACTGTAAACATGTGTTCTTGCTCATGCTTCTGTTTCTGCACTGTTGTGTTTATATTTTGTACAACAACATGACATGGCTGACTCCTATTCAGTTTGTAACTGAAAATAAAACAAAATACTTTGATTTAAGTTTCCCTTTGTCTGATGTCTCCACAACTTCTTTAGCTGTGCCATATTTTGAACGCATTAGCAGTTCAGTTCTGATATTTTCAGCAAAGTCAGTTAATTTTTTAAAAAGCTTAAAAAATAGTGATGAAGTATTTTTGTGTTCAGGCATATTTTTATTTAATATCTGACTTTTCTTCTATCTTTTTTTTTTTTTTTTGGTGTCCTGAGGTCACCATTACTAAATAATAATAAATTAAGTCAAAATACTTGGAACAGAACCTGAAAAGAGACTTGTTAAGTATCTTAAACTTGGTCATTCTCCTTAAAGCTCCATGCTTGAGAACTACTCATAATAAAGGACCATCTCTATTTTCTAAGTGCTTTAAATAGGCCATGATGATTAGCCTACTCTGTCTCATTCTAATTGTTTTATAACAATTAGGAGCTAACAATTTGTAACTGCTGCTGGATATTATTTGATTTGGTTCTTTATAGGCTAGACCCAAATAGTTTTGAAATAGATGTTCAAGAATGCCTCTTTCTGAGAGAGGCACACTTGATGGAAGTACCTTCCCTTGCTTGTCTCCATTATGGTTTCTGTAAACTCTTCTCATCCTGCCTTGTTTCACTTCCAGTTGACCATCTTAAACTGTTCAACAACTTTTGATAAACATTCTGCTTTTGTTTATGCTTTGAAGACAGGAGTCAATCAGTTCTGCTGTACTTGTCAGTCATTGCTAACCTATTAACAGGATTTCAGTAGAAATCATGAGGACAAAGACTAATGGGTTCTCTGCCATAGTCACAGGTCTTCTGCCTGGGGCTTGCATGGTGCTTGGAAGACTGACTGGCATTGGCAGCTGGCCAGTTCAGGGGTACTTCTCTGTCATTTTGACAGGCAAAAGCCTTTATATTAGGGATAAATATTCATTACAGACATTGTTGTGCTTATCATATTATTTAGGGAAAAAGTGGTGTTTGGTAGGAGTAAATCACACTGAAAGTCTTTTCAGTACTTGCCAGTTTAGTGGATAGCTATCTCTCAAACATGGTACTGCTGTGCCCTGTTAACTCAGTGTGAACGATTTTATGGTTATTATCTCACAAGTGTCTTGTGGTGTTATCAGCCACAGTGCATTCGTCTTGAGTTCTTGTGAGTAGCTGCTGTTACTGGTCTGTCATGGGGGAGATTCTATAACTTCTTTAAGGTCTGAAATTCTTGAAGTTCTGCAAAAAGTAGATGGTAGTGATAGGTAGAGCTTATTCCATGAGTCATATGCTCAGGTGTCTGTAGTCTACAATTAGGAGTTAGGGACATACCTGAACCATCTTGCAGTTGCAGGTTGCAGCGCTTCAGTAAAATATTTCTGAAGATTTCAAACCACCAGGTTTGAGCATTATGTTGTGCTGCTGCTGTTTGGCACAATGATCACTGTTGCATTGTCTAGACATGTGGTGCCCCTTACTAGCTTACTTTACTGTTTGAATTTTAGTAGCAGCTGAAATGCAGAGGGTAGCATTTTCAGAAAGTGTTGCAGAAGTATTTGAGGAACATGAAGTCAAAGCAGAGATGATCTCAGAGTCCAAGAAGCTCTTGAGTCCTACCTACTGATTGACGTCACCTTTTCTGTAACAGCATGACTGAATAGAAGAAGGAAGGGAGCTAGACAACACAAAGATATTCTGTATTATCTGAACATATTCTGATCTTATCACCATCTACATATGATCTGTAAACAGTAATTAATATCATCTGCCTTCATCATAGCAAGACAGTATGGTAGTCATGTGAAGGACCAATCTAGTTAACAGCAAACATGAACTAACTTTTATCTGCATATAGAAAGGAAGCTTCCATCACTATGGATAGAAAAGCATGTGGAATTCTTACACTTCTAAACAATAAACATAATAGTTACACAGTATTCCCAATTTCTTCCTATTTAACTCTTTGCAACTGTAAAACATAAGAGCTCTCTGACCGATGTGGTGTGACTCAGTTTGAGCCATTTTGCTTCTTTATCTCTGTTTTTCATCAACTTCTTACTCATCTTATCCATGAAACTAAGTATTTAAAAACAGGAACTTTCTCTTCCTGTGCATATTTATTTTGTGCCTAACAACTGTCTCAATCTTGGTTGAACCCTCTTGGTGATACCAGAATACAAATAACAATAGCAGGAGCAGCAGAAGCAATAACAAAGTAGGTGGTTTAACCTTTGATGGTCTTTTGCTGAGACAGCTCTAGATACTAGAATATAGAATATTTATTTACTTTGTGGTGATTTGGAGCTGGCATATTGTCATACTATAATGCCACGTCAACAGCAGTGCATGCATAGGCTGGCTTTATTGGTCACTGATAATTTTTTATTTCATGTAATTGTCTTTTGTTTGTAGTTGTTATCTTAAAGGTGACCTCTAACTCTGCTCATGGAAAGAAATAACGAATAGATTGATGTCTGAAGCTTTCTTAGTATTACTACTCAGAGCAAATGAATATTAGCAAGGGCTGCTGTTCATCTGCACCTGCATGAAAGGAAAACTTGAGGGTGGTGGTGGGTGTATTTTTTTTCCTGCTCTTCCACCGATCTTTCTCCAGCTGGTCCCTCATCCTGCTCCTCTCTTAGATTTCAGTTTCTTCTGTACTCATTTCTGTTTTGCGGAATTTGAGGTTTCTCAATACACATTCCCTGCCCCCAGCTCACACACTCCCCATGGACTCAGCTTCCTCTCACACATTCCACACTGGAGCATACCACTCTGGAGGCAAAGTGCGCCCAGGGAAGAGTCCATCCAAAACCTCTCTGTCCCAGGGTTGCTCTTTCTTCATCCTCACCGTGTGAGAGTACTTTCACCAGTGAAAATGCAAAGATAACAGTTCTCATGGCACTATGGATTAGAAATTCCTGAAATATTTCCAACATCAGCCAGCAGAAAAGCAGGGTGATAGAAAACAAATGGTGACAGGAAGGCAATAGGGAAATAGGGAAGGGAAATTTAGGGCTGCATAGGCTAAGGCAGCAAAAAAAGAGAGAGAAAGAGACAATAGAGCCACAAAGGAAAAAAAAAAAAATTAAGGCGGCAGAAAGAGATGAAAAGTTGAGAAAATGTGAGGGCAAATCAAAGAATGAACAAATGAACCATGCAGGCTGTAAAATGAAAGAGAATGAAATTAAGTGCATAGAACAAATATTCAAGTAGTGATCAAGGATAGAGAGCAGATGCTGAATATGAGTGAGAGCCAGAAACACAACAGGGATTTTTAAAATGTCAGATGATTTGGTTAAATTCTTGTTCAGTTTCTATACGGTTTGATTTGAGTAACCCATCCCTCATTTTCATTTCACCTTGTCCACTAGGAGTCTGGTGCATCCCACAGCAGATTATTTTATCAATGGCTGTTGCTAGTATTTTGCTTCTTACTGTTTTGGTGGTGGTGTTTTTTTTTCACTAGCACTGCCTGGGCTTGTTATCTGGGTAGGTCCAGGATGTAAGTGTTGTGACCTTTGTGGGAAGGGATTTCTTCTGTCACTTAATGTGTTTGTGTTTGAAATACATTCTCAAACCCGTGGTCATCCAAACCTGTTTGCAACTTAGTGTACACTCTGTTCCTGGAAAGTCTTGTGTTGCTGAGTATGGTGCTGTCACTCCCCATAACCACCTTGCAAGGGGGAATACCATGGGAAAAAGAACTGGTGTACTGGTGTGTAAATTCTGCACCAGTAAAGACCATTCAGAGCAGCAAAAATAAACAGGCAGAAAAGAACTAAGCCAAATACAAAGATCTCTCCTTCATAAAGTATTAGAGACAAATGTCATATAAAGGTTCACTTACGAGCAGCTCTCAGTTACAAACCATCTCTAGATTTGCAACAGCACATTTACCATACTGCTTTTAAGAGAAGCTGTCTTCGTTTGGTACTGTACTTTTCCATATGAACTTGTGGGGAAAGTAATTTAGTTTAATAGCAGCCACCCTCATTTTGAAGCAGGCATGGATTTAAAGCCGGAAGCAATTAAGTGTAATGAAGCCCTTAGCTTCTGCACTAGTATCAGAGCCGTGTTATTCGCAGCCATACTTACACGTCCTTCTTGCTAATGTGTCACTGTTTGTTTTTTTCAATCTCTGTGGTCTGCGCTTTTTAATTCCTGGTGACCACTCTCTGATACAGTATCTGTAAAGGTTAACAGCTTTACAGTAATGGTCTGAAAACAGGGAACACTCATCTCAGGATTGGAGTATTTATGAGATTTCTGTTTATGATCTAAACTTTTTTTTTTTTTTGAGCACTTTTTCTTTTGTTGCTTTATATAGCAGGATACTGTCAGTTCCCAACTCTGAATAACAATCTCTAGGACAATAATTTCCAAATGCATCTTTCAATGGCAAAATTAAAAATAAAGATTGCTTTTTAAAGGAACTTTCATACCTCTGACGACTTCTTTTCTCCCTCAATAATTTAATCAGATTTCCCTGCATGTTCCCTGAATGTTCTCTCAGTGCCCCTTTCTCAGCTTGGTATCTACATGTCTCCTTCTTCTATTAGGCTTGTTAGGTCTTTGGGGCAGGGAGTTTGGAAACTTCCTGAAGTCATTGGGAATTGAGCCATTGGCTTGAATAGGGGCAGGCAAAAAAGCCTGTTTGTGTTAGCTCATTGGTAACAGTAACCAAACAAACCTTTTGTGTCCCTTTCAATTTACTAAGATCCAAATATTAGATGTAATGTGTGACAGAATCCCACAAAGAGGGTCATCAAAACAATCGAATCATACAGGAATGCTGTGGGATCCACCCGCCAGTGTAAATAACTCTGTGACCTCAGTTTCATTATTCTTCCTTTCTAATGTCAATAACTTCCCACCATAAAAGTGTACCATGAAATGGAAGATATTTGGTAAGTATGCCTACCAGCATGGCTTTCATATTCACGGGATAAGTAAAAATACATCTTTCAGTAATATGTGCATATACATGTGTGTGCATTTATATGCAGTGAGGCTGCATATTGAGTTTTATAAACAGTTTGTTGTTGTTTTGGAGTTTTGTTTGTTTGTTTGTGGGTTTTTTTGAATGTTCTATTAAAAGCAGGATCATACAAAAGACTTGTACTGTGGAGGCTCAAGAAAGCAACCTCAGCTATCTCCACCTTGCTTCATCCAATGGACCTTGACTAGTCAGTCCTAGGGAGGGATTTTTTCCATCTTATAATGATGAATAAGGCAGAAATGTAGCAGGGCCACAAACTGTAGTCTTATTACTCCTCTAAAGTGATTGTTGATTAGTTTCACCCTTGCCAGGCTGTCCTCTAAACAACACTAGTAGTTTCTTGATGCAATCAGAGGAAAAGTATGGTCCCAATATTTTTTAAAAAACTATTTTGCTTTATTGCTTTAGTGCGGAGATCACCAACATTTTATCAGTGGCCAATATCCTATTTTGGTGCCTACTGCAAAAATTTCCTTCCACAGTTAGAAGAGAAATATGCAAGTAGGTCAGAGCTAATCACCACAGCTTTCTTCTGGCAAGGCAGCTCTTCCAGCTCCTGTTGATTTCCAAGTGGGCCAGCTGATGGGTAGGTAGTAGGGTGACTCCAGGTGGAGCTGAACTCAGTGGAAGCTGGAAGCTGATATTTCCATTGATACCTTTCTCAAGCTTTTGTAAGCTCTCAGCTACAAATTGGCCTTTCTACATGGCCATGACTGTCATTGTTTGCTGATCCCTGTTTCTGTCAAAGTAATTTATTTCTGCGTGCTAATGGGTGGGACAGTGTGTATATCCTAATGTCATGTCTGAAAAGAGTGAATTTTTGGAGCAGTGTTTGCGCATTCATTTACCTTGTCCCTTAACCGAAACGGGCCAGTCTCCTTACTTGCCATTCCAGAGCAAATCTGGTCAAATGGTACTTGATTTGTTTAGATGCTGATAGTATCCATCAGCCAAGATCATGCCCTTTGTAGTAGCATGATATTAGAGTCAATTTCAGGCCCCAAAGGCTGTTTTACTGCACTGCAGGCCACATTTAAAAGAGCTTGTCTCATTTACTTTGTACCAACTTGAGATACAGCTGTTCTCATAATGTAGTACTGAAAAGATGGCATAACCCTGCAAGGCATACGTGCAGTTCCTAAGTGCATATTCTATAGCACTGCTTATGTGTAGTTTTTCAGGTCTCATTCTCCCCCATTTTCCTCCTTCCTTTTTTTTTTTTTTTTGGTTTTGTTTTCCTAGCACAGACCATACACTTTAAATAGACTGTAAACTTTCTTTAAAAAATACATGAAAATATAGAAAGTTAATAAGTCATTCATGAAGCAATAGCATTTTTCCTTTCTAGGCTTGAAATGATCCTTGCAAAACCCAGCAGACTTGTGTATCTTTTGTATACATGCAGAACAATTATGCCAAGGAAAGTGTGGCATGATAGACTTGCTACTTGACAGATCCTATTGTTTCTTCCACCATATGTAGAGATGCCTTTCCAATTCAGTAGATCTTGAAAGATCATTCAGAGGAATAACATCAAAGCATACCTTGCATAGCAGTGAAGACCCTTGTCTTTGAGACACTTCGCATCTCTTAAGAATTGACAGCTACGCTTTCCACAAGACAGCACTGTAGTTGCTTATCTGACCTCCCATAAACAATGTGTATGCCCCAACAGGCTCACTTTCCTTTCCTCACTAAATATAGGAAAACCCCGCCTGCCAGGCCATGGTGATGGCCCCCAGGGCAGCACCTCACTGCCAAAGCTCCATTCCCAGCAAGGGATAGCAGACACATAGATATTCAATACACCTACGGCAGTGTATGGGGCCTGGAAGCACCCTCTTCCATCTTTCTGATGGAGCAGATCAGTGCCATGACTTTGTGAACAGTGTGAATGGGAACTACACAGCAACAGGTACTGTACTCTTTCAGTCTTCTTCAGCTTCTCCACATAGAGAGCTGGACACATCTCAGGCACTGTGAGAGCAGCGTGCTCACGCGCTCCAACACAGCAGAGAAGCTACAGGGTTTAGGAATCTGCCCAAGCTGTTGGGGAACATTCTTGTCTCTGGCATAATATAGAAGCCCTCACATGGGCAGCAGCCCAGCCCAAACCTGATGTGAAGACTACGCAGAAAGAGGCATATGCTTTCACTTTTGTAAAGTTTGTGGGTAGTGTTGAGCTTTCAACATAGCATGCAAACTTTCACTGGTTTTATTAATTACTTGTTATCAAGTTTGCAGATTTTATTATATTATGTGAAAATTTATGTAAGAAGAAAGTATATTTTTTAAAAGTCTTGTGGATTTTTATATTTTAAAACTTTTGTGAATTACTTACAATGTATTGATACAGTACTTATCAATATATAGTTTAGGAATAGTGACATATTCCATGAAGTCTATATATAAAATGGGTAAAAACATAGAATCATAGAATGGTTTAGGTTGGAAGAGACCTCAAAGATCATTCAGTTCTAACANCCCCAACTCTCTCAGCCTGTCCTCATAGCAGAGGTGCTCCAGCCCTCTGATCATCTTTGTGGCCCTCCTCTGGACTCTCTCCAACAGTTCCACATCCTTCTTGTGGTGGGGCTCCAGAACTGCACACAGTACTCCAGGTGGGGTCTGATGAGAGCAGAGTAAAGGGGGAGAATCCCCTCCCTTGCCCTGCTGGCCATGCTTCTCTTGATGCAGCCCAGGACATGGTTGTCTGCCTGGGCCACATGCTGGTTACCATCAGACACCTCTGCTTTGTTTTCCATCTGCTGCAGCAGAGCCTTCAGGAGGATCTGCTTCATGATCTTGCCAGGCACAGAGGTGAGACTGACTGGTCTCCCATTCTTGAAGATGGGTGTTGTCTTTGCCCTTTTCCAGTCAGGAGGAACTTCACCAGTCTGCCATGACCTTTCAAATATGATGGACAGTGGTTTAGCAACTTCATCTGCCAGTTCCCTCAGGACCTGTGGGTGGATCTCATCAGGCCTCATGGACTTGTGCACATAGGCACATATAACAGCATATACTGTCATATCTTGTCTCACCTGAATATGTTAAAAAATACTTATTCAAAAGTGATGCAAATCTTCATGTAACTGCTTTATGCCTTTCATTAAATTCTAAGTCCCAATATGCCCTAAATTTCAGAGCAATATTTGTGATATTATATACTATTAAATGAATCATTGCAAGTTGCAATCAAAAGTTAAATTTAATCTGGTAAAATTAAGCTTACCACAGATAAAGCCAGTTCTTAAAACCAAAGTTTTTGTCGTATTTCACAGTTTCCACGAACATTTATTTTTACCCCTCCAAACTGGAAGGCAGAAAATGCAATTCAAATCAAGTTAAGGAAAAGAAAACTCAACCACTCCCACCCTCAAAGTAGCAACACAAAGCACTTAAAAATACTCCTCCATATGAGCATTTTTTTTCCCACAGTTTTGGCAAAAATAATCTTCCTCTCTGCTCATAGCTCATGTCGTGCACTTCTGGCTTGGTGTATAGCTTTCCAATGGCTGCTGTAATTTTAGGGAGGCTGTTGTGGCTGGTTCATCACTGCATGTCATTGGTCTTTCCCACATGGTTGCTGACAGCTGCTTGGGCGAGGCTGCAGTGCAGCAGGTGCATCGGGCCAGGGGTTGGGAGAGGCAGAGTGGAAGGGCAGGGCTGTACCAGGGATTTGGCTGCCACAGCAAGGATATAGCAATGGCTAATGATTCTTGGCCTGAAGATTCTTCTGCCCATAGTGAGGGGCTGCCCCACTGCCTTCTTCTCTGCAGGCTGCCTGTGCACATCTTGGCTCAGGCAGTCTCTGAGGAGCACTGTGGCGGTGAGAGACATACTGGTCAGCCTGACAGCAGCAGTGCCCTGGCATGCTGGTGGCTTGGCTGAGGACAGCTTCAGGCCAGGATGGCCTTGCAGCACTTCCTCTGGTGTCAGCATCCAGAATGGGCCTCACTAAAGCTACCTTTCACCCTTCCTGTGCCACTCCTGCACTGGAAGCATCACTCAGTGCCGTTGCCTCAGTGCACAGGGCTCATGCTTGAGGTGAACACTGGCTCAAGAAGCAGAAGGTGCGGGTGCTTGAAGAACGTGGTGAGTGTTAAGCCCATCCTTTGCAGTTTGGCCCAACTGGAAATCCACTTAGCAGATCTCTGGTGTCCCATTTGTGGGCCTGGAATGCATGTGGCCTCAGTAGGTGGGTTTACCATGGCAGAGCAGGGCATCTGTGAGGCTAGGCATAGGTTAGTGAGGCTTGCTGGCAGCATATGAATATGGGAAGAGTGTGTGCGTTGGGCACTGGAGCGGTTAAAGAGGAGACTTGAACTGGAATCTGCCTTCAGGTCAGGTGGGGTTTTTTATGGGGTGTTTTTTTGGTTGGTAGTTTCTTGTTTGGTTGGAGTTTGGTGTTTTTTTGTTTGTTTGTTTTCTTCCCCAGGTAGCATGTGGGCTACAGCTAGAGTGGTTTCATAGCAGAGGAGAAGAGCATATGTTTGATCCAATGCCAGCATTGGTAAGACTTCTAGTAGTCTAGATATGTGTATAGAGTAACTGGAAAGCAAGGGACAGGAGGGTTGTATTTTCTACGACTAGGGAGTTAGCTTTATTTTAAGTGTGAATGATGAGGAAGCTTTCTGCAATAGGCCCCCAGAAGGCTCCTTGATTATTCCTGGAACGCCTGTACCAGGGCACAGTGAGCCTTGGAGTCAGCAGTGAAGGCAGGCTGAGCAGGTGTTTGACACCTGATCAGTCACGGGGGCTGCATAGAGCAGACGGTGACAGAGTGGTGATCTTTTCCAGCATATTTTTAAAAAGCTCTGTGGATCATGCGTTCTCTGCATGCATATGTTTTCTGAAAGCAAGAGAAATCATCTTATGCCTGGGTCTGCTTTAGCTTTTTAAAAGAATGTACTGAGTGGTTAAATGTCTTAATAGCAGCTCCATACAACCCAACAACTGATGTTTTCATAATGGTACAAGGCTGTGAGACCTGTTAAAAAAATCCAATAATCTAATCCACTTAATAAGTTATGTTAAAGTCCTGTAAGTACCCGATGCAAACATTGTAGTTGTTTTCCCTGTTTATAGCAATCTTACAGCTGTTGCATGTCTGGGATTAATTTGTCTCCAAGGGGTTTCAACACTATCCTCCCCAGTGCATTATGAGAGCCTGCAATGTCATGTAATCGGGGCCATATTATTTTTGTCAAAATCTCTGGGAGTGATGTAAGAGGAAAAAGGAAACCAGCTAACTCCCAACCATTTGACCAAAGGCTAGATTAGTCTTGGCCTTCTCCCAGTTAGACCTGAAGATTTTCAGTCAAACATTTGTTTAAAAAAAAAAAAAAAAAAGATGCCTCTTCTACCTCCAGTATGTTTTTGTATTTGTTTTTCTTTACTAATGTCACATGTTTTCTTTAATGCTATGCCCATATTTGCTGTGGATTACATCACTGAAACAACAGATATCACCTGAGTTTTGGTACATAATTCCTACAGATGATATGGAATGCCATGGGCATTAAGACTAAATTTTAAGTAGGTCATGTTACACTGTGCAAGAAAACTTGTTATTCATGTTGTGTATGGTAGTTGCACAGTCTTAGCTGATCTGAGCATCATACTTGATAACACTACAGAAGGTTGAAAGATGCTAGAAAATCTTGCAGCAGTGATGTTTTGTAGGTGGTATGAAAGTCTCCTTGCAGACTATTCCAGGCCACATACAGGCTGAGAATCTTCCGGTAGTACAGAATAACTAGCATCTGTTTTGTGTGTGTATGTCTATTTATACGTGCAGCACTGTATTCTGGTTTGATTTTGGTTTGGTTTTGTTGGTTTTGGGGTTTTTTGCACTTGTGTATACACAGGGCAAAAGATGATCAAGTTTTTGAGATTCTTGAGGCTGTTAGGTAAATATCTTGATTTAACTGCAAAAGGCTGGCATTGAAGTGCTTCATTCTATGTTACAAGCAAGTTAATATCTGAAAAGATAAAAAAAGAACATTCGTCTTTAAGAAGTCTGGCTGCTTATCACCCTTCTTTGGTGTGGAGAATAGGTTGGACTGCCACAAGAAGAGACCTCTAACCAGTCAATTGGACTAAGACAGTTGTAACAAGAAAAAAATTATCTGGTGCACTGAACTATGAAACAGATTCAGAGTGGGAATGAAGCAAGGGAATGAACAGGGAAAGGGGTATACTTGGATACTAATTTGTGATGAGAATTCAGAGATGTGCAACATTTTGCAGATATTCATGCTGTTTTTTAAATGCATCTGACTTGTATGCTTTCTTTTACCTTCTTTTCTGCCAGTGCTTAGTGATGTATTGACTGACTGACTTTAATTTTTCTGATTGACTAGAAGTCCAAATCCAATGAGGGGCCAAGTCAGTGGTACATATTTTGGCTGCTTAAAGAAGAGAATTATAATGAAAAAAATTATAGTTATGCACATCAGAATAGCAAATGTAGATATTAGTGGTCAAACAATGATTGTCACAGAAAGAAACCTGATTAATAGCTGAGAAATTATTATAGTACTAATCTTGTCAAATCCTTTATTACAATAACTAATATATTCTGATGTTTTTTATTTCCGTAGTACTTTAAAAAACAGAAAAGCATAGAAAAGTTATGATCTATTTAGATGGTGTTGCTTTTCTTCTGGTTAAACAAGTTTCTAAATTATAAATTTAGATGTGAATTACCAATGACCGTTATGGAAATATTAAGAAAATAACTGAGGTTTGTGCATTTGAAAGTTATGCATTACTTCTACATAAATGCACTACCATCTAATTTAAGCTTCCAAATAAAGTCACAAGAATTCAGTACTGGTCATGTACTTTTTCAGATTGTTTAGGAGAGCTTTTCAGTCCTTTCAAGTGAAGCTGCAATTAATTACTGTTATGTATTGCTGTTTGCTAGCTCATGTACTATGTGTATGAGCAATGATAGTTCAGAGGTTAATTTTTTTTCCCTGTAGCTATGCTGGGTGGACTGTGGCCACCCCATGGGAAGTAAGGGTTCAAAAGTGACCTTGAAAGTTATTCTCATTAGGAAGAAATAAGTTGAGAGTCTGGCTGGGGTGTGCTCTCCACCCTTGGGAAGAACACAGCTTGAATTGCATCATTTGTTTGCACTGGCTCAAGCATATTATTGTGGGTGTGAAGGCAGCTGAATTGTTTGTAGTACCTGGTACCTTCTAAGAGGGTATTTCACTGTGATTACACTATAAAAAGAAAATACTAGTTGCTAAGAGCAAGCAGCTAGTGTGACTTAATGCAGTTTGTTCAGTATTAGACAACAAAAGAGAGTAATAAAAGAGCAGAGAAGAGCATCATACAGGCCAGTATAAATCCTGTGTAAGTGCTTAGGTGAATAAAGAACCAGAAAAAAAAGTGGCAAGAGTTTAGCTTGACCTGCTGTTCACAAATAGAGGAGGGCTGGTTGGAGATGTGGGGGTCAGAGGCTGCCTGGGGTCCAGTGACCATGAAATAATAGAGTTTTCAATATATGGTGAAACCAGGAGGGGCATCAACAAAACTTCCACACTGGACTTCCGAAGGGCAGACTTTGGCTTGTTTAAGGAACTAACTCAGAAAGTTCCTTGGGAAACAGCCCATAAAAACACAGGGGTCCAGAAAGGCTGGACCTGCTTCAAGAAAGAACTCTTGATGGCACAGGAATAGGCTGTCCCAATGTGCCAGCAGGTGAGCCAATGAGGGAGACAACTGGACAGGATGAGCAAGGAGCTTCTAAAGGAATTAAGAGGAAAAAAGAGGGCATATCACCTTTGGATTAAAGGGGAGGTATTCCAGGAAGCGTCTAAGGACATTGCTAGGTCTTGTAGGAAAATAAATTGGAGAAGCAGAAGCCCATTTAGAACTTAGACTGGCCACTGCTGTAAAGGAGAATAAAAAAATGTTTCTATAAATATATTAATGGTAAAAGGGGCAAGGACAACCTCCACCCTTTATTGGATGCGGAGGGGAACATAGTAACAAAAGATGAGGAAAAAGTAGAGGTATTTGATGCCTCAATTTTCAATAGTTGGACAGGTTGTTTTCAGAACAGTTGGCCTGCTGAACTGGCAGGTGGAGCCAGGGACCATTATAGTCTCCCTGTAATCCAGAAGGAAGCATTAAGGGACCTGCTGAGCCACTTGGATCCTCACAAGTCCATGGGACCAGATGGGATCCATCCTAGGGTGATGAGAGAGCTGGCAGATGAACTGGCCAAGCTACTCTCCATAATTTATGAACAGTCCTGGCTCACTGGAGAGGTCGCTGAAGACTGGAAGCTGGCCAGTGTGATGCCCATCCATAAGAAGGGCCAGAAGGAGGAACTGGGAAATTCCAGACCTGTCAGCCTGACTTCAGTGCCAGGCAAGGTTATGGAACAGGTCATCTTGGGTTCAATCACACAGCACCTACAAGATGGCCAAAGAATCAGACCCAGCCAGCATGGGTTTAGGAAGGGCAGGTCCTGCCTGACCAGCCTGATCTCCTTTTACGATCAGGTTACCTGCTTGGTGAATTCAGGGAAGGCTATGGATGTAGTCTACCTGGACCTCAGCAAAGCCTTTGACACCATCTGCCAAAACAAGCTCCTTGAAAAGCTGGCAGCTCGTGGCTTGGACAAATACACTCTGAAATGGGTCAAGAACTGGCTGGAGGGCCAGGCCCAGAGAGTGGTGGTAAATGGTGCCATATCCAGCTGGCAGCCAGTCACTAGTGGTGTCCTCCAGGGATCAGTGCTGGGCCCCATCCTGTTCAGTATCTTTATTGATGATCTGGGTGAGGGGATTGAGTCCATCATCAGTAAGTTTGCAGATGACATCAAGTTAGGAGCAGGTGTTGATCTGTCAGAGGGTAAGAGGGCCTAGCAGAGGGACCTTGACAGGCTGGATGGGTGGGCAGAGGCTAATAGGATGAAATTTAACAAGGCTAAGTGCAGTATTCTACCCTTTGGCCACAATAACGCCAGGCAGTGCTACAAGCTGGGGAGAGCATGGCTGGAGAGCAGCCAGGCAGAGAGGGACCTGGGGGTGCTGGTAGATGGTAGGCTGAACATGAGCCAGCAGTGTGGGCAGGAGAGCCAATGGCATCCTGTCCTGTATCAGGAATAGTGTGGCCGGCAGGACAAGGGAGGTTATTCTTCCCCTGTACTCAGCACTGGTCAGGCCACACCTTCTGGGCCCCTCAATTCAAGAGAGATATTGAGGTATTGGAATGTGTCCAGACAAGGGGGATGAAGCTGTCGAGGGGCCTGGAGCACAGCCCTATGAGAAGAGGCTAAGGGAGCTGGGATTGTTTAGCCTGGAGAAGAGGAGGCTCAGGGGTGACCTCATTGCTGTCTACAACTACCTGAAGGGAGGATGTAGCCAGGTGGGTGTTGGTCTCTTGTCTCAGGCAACCAGCAACAGAATGAGGGGACACAGTCTCAAGTTGTGCCAAGGGAGGTGTAGGCTGGATATTAGGAAGAAGTTCTTCACAGAGAGAGTGATTTGCCATTGGAATGGGCTGCCCAGGGAGGTGGTGGGGTTGTCGTTCCTGGAGGTGTTCAAGAAAAGACTGGATAAGGCACTTAGTGCCATGGTCTAGTTGATTGGATAGGGCTGGGTGATAGGTTGGACTGGATGATCCTGGAACTCTCTTCCAACCTGACTGATTCTATAATTCTAGGAGAAAATCTATCATCATTAATTATCTGATTAGTTTACAAAATCATTGGCATTGGTGATTATCAAGAACTATAAACTACCTTCTACAGTTTCTCTTTAAGTGCTAGTAAGAGCCTCTAGAGTTCCCTGGGGGTACCCCAGCACATTGCTTATGTTGAAATCACCAGCAGTTTCAGCTGTAATTTGGATTAATCTATGCAGGGATGTCATCTTCAAGTAAGATTCCTAGATTAGGAATGTGTGCCAGATCTCACCCTACTTTGATATGTCTGTGCTGTAGGTGCTGACACCTGCTCTGTGGGTCTAATCTCCTATTTGTCTGAAGAGATGTGTTAAGAGGGTCAACAGAGTCTACAGAACAGTTCCTCTTAACCTAGAACTCTAACCTGAAGGCCTGTGCTAGCTGAGCCTGTTAGAAATCTCAGGTAGTGGTCTGTCCCTAGACTCAACTCTTCAAGCACAACTGGCCACAAACTGATGCCTAATTACTTCCTTGAGGTAAAGCCTTGCAGCTACTGGAATACCTATAGATCTTAGATTTTCAGAGGTGCTAAACACTGTCAATTCCAGTGAACTCAGCCAGGATACAGTGCTTAAGTCCTCTGCAAGCTCACCTCCTATTGAGAGGAGCAGTGTAGGAATGGGCAGAGAAGGAGAATACAAGCAATTAAACTGTATGTAGCCAAAAAAACAAAAACAAAACAAAAAACCCCAAACCAGCCTGAAATGTGTGTATAAAAATAGAAAATATCATCTAGGCATATATGTAACTATGGACCTTGACACTTAACGGTGGAGAAACAGGAAACAACACACTAAAATCACAGTAAACCAATACAAGAGCTGAAAAGCTCGTTTGTCTATAGTTAAGCCCTGGTAAATGTTGGTGGTATTATTTGTTACCTGAGAGATCCTGCACTGAGTCTCAATAAGTAGAAATTAATGACTAGTGTGGCTAGTTCTAACAAGAAAAAGCAGATCCCCCTACCTAAGGACTTAAAGATCACTAGTTTCAAAGAATTTCAAGGATTTTCCTCAGCTGAGTTTGGGTGGAAAGTATTTGAATTCTGCTCCTACAGATCTTTAGACAAAGAGAATTCCTCTGTAAGAGGCTCACCAGTTCTCAGTGTGTGTGCTTGCATGTACTAATTTTTGCTTTACAATAATACAACTATAGTGTTGACATGTAAGAAACATGGCTCAGGAAAAAGTACCAAGAAGGATGTGTTGGGAGTCAGGAGATCTGTGCTTGATCCCAGCCTTTGCAGCAGATTTTTCTCTCTAATCTTAGAATGAGTTCCTCCAGTTGTTTCTCTCAATCAGCTCCTTGTCCATAAAATGATAATAATAATGACTTTAAATTTTCATGTCTTTTCATGTTTAAATCTTATGAGGCCTAGACCAAGTCTGTGATGTTTGTAGAGGACAGTGTGGTCATGGTTTTGATTGCATACAAATAATGAAGTGATCAATTAATGCCTTTAATTTTTTTTTTTTTTTGTGTGCCATGAAGGGGGATTGACAAAGGTGATACAAAATAAAGCAAATATTGCAGATGAAATAACTTCAGTTTATTAGAACAATTTCAAAATGGACTCTTGTAACTGAAACTCCCTCCGTTCTTGTAACTTTGACTTGTAGACCACCTGAAGCCTGTTTGTGTTGCAAATCTATTCCATAGAAAGTGCTCATATCTGCTGTCTTGTGAAGACAGGACAAGTTTCTTTCCAGATCTGGACTTCTTGAACATCTCTGATGTAAATAAGCAGTTGAAGTAAATTCATGGCTTTGGATTCTGGAAATTCTGAATATTGCATGAGGTTTCCGTATCTTGATTTCTTGTACATAGAGGAACGTTTCAATTTAGATTTCTAAAATAATGCCACTTAAAGGATAACTGGAGAAACTTGTAGAAAAGGAGCTGTGCAGGACGTGTGATCAAGTGCATGACTGGTAGTGAAGCATGAGGCTGTGTGAAGTGTGCTAAGGCCAGCAGGGGAAAGAAGAGATGAAAGTCCATTTAAGCCACCCATTCCCACTACCTCTTCCCATCTGTAAATTTCATTCTGGTTAATAATTTTTTTTCTTTCTGCTCAGCACCTTCTATGGCTGCTCAGGTACTAATTTGCCTGATTGCAATGGGAGGTAGTTTGTGACTCATGATGAAGTAAGTGAGCATTTTTTCCAGAACTTCAACAACTTTCAGAGCAGAAAAAGTCTTGACTTATGGATAGAAGCATATGAAGGTTATAAAAAAATGTCTGGACAATATGTTCTGAACATGTAGTAACTGCTTAATTTCCTGATAAAAATAGATTAACAAAATATTTGCTATAAAGGTTGATATCTATAACTGGTAAAAAGGTATGTTGAACTGGTGTAGATGAGACTAACAATGACTTATTGAACACTGGCTGCTGTGGCTGAGTCCGGAAAGTCATTTATGTTTGCCGCCTTGGTTCTGCAGACAAAATCACCCAGGAGCATAGTCAAATGCGGAGCTATTGTATGGCCTGCCTGGTGTTTAATGGTAGAGCTGGAAAGTACTAGCAGAGGCTATATGCACAGTAAAGTTAAATACTCAAGTGCTGTGCCTCAGCCAGAACCTTTGTAGAGGCACTCCAAAGAGGAGCAGGAATGAAGGGAGAAAGAAGTCTACTAGAGAGAATAAATAAGAAAAGTTGACTGTCCTGAAATTTAGTATAAAAAGAAGATAAATTAGAAGAAGCCCATTATTTTCCTTTGTCGGCAGAATCTGCTGGTGGCTCAGCACACACTCGACTGTTCTGTGCCATATGTTTTTTTTGCTGCTGAGCACAGCTTTCATAGCTAATGCATGAAATATACATATGCATTCAGAACTACTGAGAAGGGTAGTTTGGTGACTATATTACTACCCCAAAGAGACAAACAGTAATACATGTTTTTTTCCTACTAATTTTTCAAAATTCTAGAAACATAATGAAATCTCTTGGCCAGTCCATAATCCTAACACTTTTAGAAACTTTGAGCAAAATTCCCTCACCCAGACAGATTCTGCACTTTGAATTTTGCCTGAAAAAGAATGTGACCCTAAATGTTTGAAACTGCATGCTAAAAGTCTAGCTGGTAATTAGTCTTCCTAGAGAGAACATTATAAAAACAAATCATTGAGCCATTTGTTGCTGTTCTACCGTAGAACATAGTTACTTAAAAGAGCCTCTTTGCCAGAACCTTGAGAAAGAGCTCGGGATAGTCTTTGTGTTTTTAAAATAGAAACCAACCAGCAACCCTGTATCTTAGCAGGGCTGTGCACTAGCCATTCTACACAGTTCACTACAGGGAAGAAAACAGGTTTGGCGTTCTCATACAAAAGAACTGGAAGGTGGTTTGAATCAGTGACAAACAGCATTTGCAGTGATTTTGTTACGTCTGTTCTAATGGAATAAGAAATTCTTTCAAAACATTTATCCCAGAGCCTTGGCTCTGACTTTTTCAAAGGCATGGGGCAGCTGGAGTCTACTGTCATTTTCCACACTGGAGCAATCTGAAACGGTGGCGCTAGAAACGTTCACAAAGGAAAATCTAATGAGAATTGTGGAGGGAGTAAAATATACTGTATTCCGTTAGGAAACTTGTAAAAGTCTGTCACACCAGTGGCAAGTATGTTTGTCTTTGGGAGGCAAATGCTGTAAGAGGAAGACTGCTGGAGAAGTTGGGCTGCAGCAAAGACAGGACGGTAATTGCTCTGAATTTTGCTGCAGTGTCAGTTATGGGAGTAGGCAGTTTTGTATATATTGATCTGATCAGAGGTCTGGCCAACTTACCAGCCCCCAGAAGCTCTCTAGCAATGGCATCCTGTGTCTCAAGTTGTCTAATATGCAGTATGGAGAAACTGTTGTTCCTCCACAGATTCTCAGAGGAGAGTCCATTGCTTCAGTTTAGTTTCATATGAGGACAGAAAGGGTGTAGTCTCTCAACAGTCTCACTAGACTTGCCTCCTCCCCTGTACTGGATGTGGCAGCCTCAGTGATAAGGCTATTCTGGTGCAATATACTGTCCTAGTGTAGAAGCTTTCCTTGTACTGCTCAGAAGCTCCAGGCTATTCAGAAACCATGGACTGGTAGCTCTAAGAATGCCCGTTTCTTTGGGGTAATATGTTTTTCTCCTTAATTTCACAGCCGAGTTGTATTTAAAATAGAATATGCAAGTGACGTTGGTAGAATAAAGCTGAAGAGCATTTGTTGACTTTTATGGACTTCTTGGAGTATTTGATTTGTCTGCTTAGTTCCCATAGCTGTATAGCCTGGAGTTGAGGCATCTCACTAGCCAGCTCTCAGTGAGAGCCACATTCTCACGGTAAATGAACAAATAGGAAGTTCTGAGTAGTGGCAGGACAATCAGTGGAATGCTTTAGCCACCGTCTTCATCTGCAGTTTCTTGGTGGGAACAAGACATACCTTTCCATTCAGCATCTTTCCCAGAAACCCGAATGTTTGTGAAGTTCAAAATTAAAAACTAAAGGGAGGCCTCTTTTGCACACTGAATATGCTTTAAGATTTGGATGTCAGGTGCCAAAGACTGTGAGGGAGGTTCTGAATCAATAGAAAGCAGGAAACAGCAGAAGCTTCGCAGAGAGCCTGCTCTGTGTCCCATCTTGTGGTCCCAGGAGAATCTGAGAAGACCAGTGCACCCTGGCCTGGAGCCTTTATGCCAAGGGAAGCAATTCAAACACATTTTCTTTTTGTTCAGCAGCAGGAGTGAGTTGCACCCAAATCTCTTCCTAATGAATCTGCTGTAGGAAATGTGAACTCAGGCTTACAAAGAGCAAGGAAAGCCTCCAAAATTATGTGAGTTAATATTAGCACAAGTTATACCAACCTCATAATGAGGAACCACAGAGGAGAAGGATTGAGGCTAAGCAAGGTCATGAAAAATGAACAAATTGTGTATATATATAAATGCTTGGATAGTTCTAGTGGTGGATTGTTGAGAGGCCAGTGCAGCTAAGTTCCTTCTTCATTACATAGACAAATTGCCAAAGGAAACATTATCCAAACAGTTCTACTTCAAAGGCAAGCTTTGGGGAACTTGCGGTACTTTCAATCTGGCCAATAACCAAGTGTAAAGTGCAAAATATACATGTTTAGGAAGTAGGACACATGCCGTTCAAGACAGGCCTTTCCCATGCTCTCAGACCAGTGCAGCTTCATTTGATGTGCAAATGCATGATGTGTGATCTGTCCTGGCAATGTGCTGCCTGCCAGCAGCACAAACATTTCACAAGCACCCTTTTGGGTTCCTTCAGCCTGCTGTGTGCACAGCCTCCTTGGCAACTTCTGCAGCTGGAGCTTTTCTTACAGTCTGTTGCTGTTGTGGTTGCACAACCCAGATGTATTTAGCACGTCCCATCAGGAAACTCCAGGCAGATAAAAACACTTCAAAACTATCCTGGAACTGCAGGATTTGATGTTAGATACTAGGATTAAATGGCAGAACAAGAGATGGTTATAGTAATGCACTGGGAAACATTTCAGTAATGCAGACTTCATTGATCGCTAAGGCAATTTGTTCTGCTAGATGTTTCAGCCATCCTGGGCATTGAAGACTTTGGGACATTGCAGCTGATTACAAGGGCCTTCCACAATTTGTTCATAAATGTCACCTGAAATTGAGTGAAATAACATTCCCTGGATTATTGTTTCCTAGCATTGGAGGCACAGCCAAAAAAGTATGTGCTGTGTACAGTACAGGATGGCCTCTGCTCTTTGATGCAACTCATCCCTTGAGTGAACGAGGAGTACCAGTGCAAATGCTCACCCCAGAGAAGCAGTGGATCATGGATGCAGTTCTTTCAGTAGTGGCTTGAGTGAATTTAAATCTGTTGATATGGGGAAAAAAAATACCTGTGTTCTTTATAATGCAATGGGGCTCTAGAGTACCTGTGCTACGAGGAAGTGTTTGGCTTTTAGTGAGGGTTCAGTTGGCTGAACTGTTTTAGAATTAACAATTCTGATTAACCAGGAGCACCAAGATGTGCTTTCTCCCCCTCTAAGTGAAAGTTAAGGGGATTGGGGACATTACAGAACAGCTCTAGTGACCTATCCCAGTTGTACCAAGAAGGAAGTCACCCTTGTGCCTCTGCTCACTGTCTTTGGGACAGATTCCCAGTCATATGTGTGTGTGTGTGTGTGCAGCATCTAGGCCTCTGTCTTAGATATCAAAGCACTTGGCACTAAGCACCACCCCAGTGTAGCAGCTGTGGCTACAAAGCTTAGCCTGCTCTTCTCTACGAACAGGACTGAACCTGCACTACAGCCAGCTGTAATAATCTGTTGCTTGTGTTACCTTTGAATTCCAATGTGTCAGTTCTGGTCCTCTGAGAAAAATTAGGCAAGTGCTTATTGAAACCAGCATCCTAGCACTCCACATTTTGCTGTGTGGAAGAGGAAGGTGGGCTCTAGTGGTAACATATTCTACCCACATTTAAGTCACATGAAATTATACCACTGCTCTCACAGTAGTCTAGTCTAGCCTGTTAAGTGGTCCAATTTTATGCTGAAGTCCCTCACTTTGATTTAGAAGTTCCTGAGCTTTCTGGCAGGGGCACACATGGTTCCCTGGTATCTGTGTGCTGTCAGTAGACACAAGATACAGTGAAAATACAGGAAGAATTAGTGAACTAAGTGTTTAATGAGGATGAGGAAGAAAGATATGTTTTATGCAGCCAAAGTGTAATGTGCTGAGAAAAGTCTGTTTTGAATGGGTTGGGAATGCTGATGGCACAGAGGCTTTTCCTGCTTCCTGATAGACAGATCACTGTGAATATCAGTCATTGTGGTATGAAGTTGTTATGAGAAAAATAACTTCCTGTGCTGATGGACTTAGCATGCGGTGAAGAGCGATGTATGGATGCAAATGCTAAGGTGGTTCTATATGGGTTCTCCAGAGCTGTAGGTGCAACGACGCAGACATGAGCGAACAGTAGAGTGTATTGCTTGTCTTTGACTTCCTCTATAGCTACACTGGTGCCCTGAATTTGGTGTTGGTACAGGTTCTGTTTTTCCCAAGACAGAACTGAGAAATGAGAGGACAGTGTAACACAACACCTCTGCATATGCAAGGCAAGCTTTTTCATTCTGGCCTCTGTGGGAAGGAAGGCAAATAGCATTGTTTGTATGCTGTTCAGGTGACATCAGTATCTGTCACTTTGTCTGAAGGGCACATAATTGAAATACCTTTAGTCCTTCTTCACATCTTTTTCCCAGAAGAAATGCATTTATCTGTCAATTTACTTTCAGTGATAGGCTCCACAGACTACTTATTTGCTACGGACTGAAATTTGCTCATGTCATTAGATGACAACTCATCTTGTTTTCATGTGTTCCAAAACAACCTACCTTACTTCATTTTGCTTTCTGGAAAGGACTCTATCACTAGTGCCTATATGACTGCTTGGAGTGGTGAAGTAGGTTGCAAACAGGTCAGAGACAGGGCATATGGTTAAGTGCTGATTGTTCACTCACAGTCCAATGTTGTCCCTGACACTAGTTAAATAGAAATTAAACTCTGCTTAATATATTTCTGATATCCCTGACTTTCAGGAACAGTACTCCTTTTTGAGAATGCAATTCACTCCTGTTACTAAGTTTTATTCTCTTTTATCCCATCTCTTTCAATCAAATTACTTAATCTATTTTGATTACCTGCAGAGTGCTGATTAAACCAACAGTATTATTCTGTGACACTGAGGTATAACCATTGCTTGCTATACAATGAGGTTTCTTGGCCCTATTAACTCAGTAGTTACTTTATCTGTCTAGGAACCATTTCAAAGAGGAATGCTGTTTCTGGAAATGGAAATAACCCTGAAATAAAAGGATTGCTTGGGGGAGAGTTATATAGAGTACCTGCCCAAGTGAATTTTACAGGCTGTTAAATAACATTCAGTCTGGCGTTCTCCTGGTTTAGCATTTTGAAATTAAAGACAAGTCAAATATCACTCGGTAAAATACTGGAGTGTTAATTTAATCATCTCTCTCACTCATCTACTAAAGAAAGAGAAGGCATAATTTTTTTTAAAACATTATTCAAAACTCAAGCTGTGATGCAGCAGTTTGCAAGGGTGCCCCACTGGTTCTGATGATTTCAGAACTTCCCCCATAGCTAAACCCTAATGACCATGAGGGTGAGGATGAACTTTGGCTATGACCTAGATCTGCAATTCACAAATGTTTTTCATACAGCTGCAATAATATTCCAGAAAATGTAATTGGCCTTTTACTTCATTCACTTCTGCAAATGAAAATAAAGCTACTGTGAGAGCAGATCTCTCGCTAAGAAAATATTGGTTTAAATATTTTTATAGCTCTGCCAACAATAAAGGAGTCTCATAGTCTAAAGTCTTTCTCTAAACCTTTTTAATGGAAAAAACTTCATAGAAAATATCCTTTTACTTTTTTAATAACATATAACTATATACATGATTAAAAACTGTAACGAAAAGCTGAAGGGACTGGAAGAATGGTGTGTTTGATCCATGCAAATGGTACAATTTAAAAAAAGGATTTCACAAATCCATGTACATTGAATGGAGCTGCAGTGACAGGGTTGAATAAAATGGCAACTCTACATTATTTACCTGAATGTACTGGGAGTACAGCACAGACATACAAAATACACAAAGGGAATACAAAAGAGTACACAGTGTAAATGCTGTTAGCACAGGAAGTTTCTCTTTTAAGTAAATAGGAGTAAAGAAACACATTCTCCTTTTTCACATTTTATATTGTCATTAAAAGATAACTAATCTCTTATTTTCTGTATTTTGTTTTTCTTCACTCTGATAAACTACAGAAGCAGTTATATGGCATTTTCATTTAACAGCTCAGGAATATTTTGATTCATCTCCATGTCTGTGAATGCACTGTCAATTCTGAGTAACATCATGTATACCTATTGCTTTAAAAACACACACACAGTTTGACATGAATTAGAATGTCAAAATACAAAATATTGAGGACCACCACACTACAAATTGCTGGATACTCTTTTTCTGATCCAGCAGTATGTTTAAGGACACACACAACTTCACATCTAAGAAGAATTTCTTGGAGAGTAAAGAAAGTTAAGAACATGCAGAAATGATTTGCTGATCAGGTCTGGAGTTCTCAGCAGCTTATAGTATAGACTCTGCAGCTAGGAAAACTGTTACACCTGAGGCCATAATTCTGTTCTTAAACCACAAACAGCGTACCTACACATTGTAGGCTATTCACTGTATTTTAAAAATAAATCTCCATAATTCTAAGTTAAAATACAAAATGAAATCTCTTTTTAAAAAGTCTGGGGAATCAACAAGCCTTGCAGCTGGAAAGAAGAAAGAGATGGTGTTTAGTTTTAGTCACAAGTTGGAAAAGATTCTGTAGGCAGCAGGTAATAATGTGACAGGTTTTAAACACCTCACTTCTAAAAGAACTTGCTCATATTTTTGCGCTGGGCCAAAAAAAAACCCAAAAAACAAAACCAACCAAACAAAAAAACCCAAACAAACCCCAGGGCAGACATTAACTGAGAAGTCAGTACCACCCACTAAGCTCATCTGAGGCTCACAAGCATGGTAAGGATGGCAAGCCATCATCTACTAAAGTCAAGCCTACTTCTTGTCAGGTGGTCTTCTGCTGGGTTCTTCCTACTGTGATGAATACATAATCATTCCCAGCGTAATCACAGGCAGTTAACAGTAGATAAAATTTATAAATTGAGTCTCTGTGTGCATATACTTGTTTTTAAAAAAGTGAAACCAACAACAGTAATGAGACCAAAACTAGACACGCAGTGAAACCTGAAATATTCTGCGAAGCCTCAGGATCTGCTCCTGTTCTCCTTAACACCCTCTCACCCTATCTGCCCGTGCTCTTTTGGCAGGCAGGTAAAACCTTTCAAGTTCCTGTAAGTGAGGGAGGATTTTTCCTTATAGCAAGACAGAAAGTAACTATGAAAACAAACTCTGAAACCCAAATT
Organism: Psilopogon haemacephalus; assembly: GCA_013396835.1. Taxonomy (NCBI): domain Eukaryota; kingdom Metazoa; phylum Chordata; class Aves; order Piciformes; family Megalaimidae; genus Psilopogon; species Psilopogon haemacephalus. The sequence continues at coordinate 856,923 of VWZI01008402.1, read as the reverse complement.
ACTGTGGGTCCTGAAAGCCAAATATCGCTAAGTATTTGCATTTCATTGTCCATATAATGGTTTGATTCTCTCCCTAGTCTGACTTCTTTATGTGAGCAAGCTAATAGGAAAATTGCCAGTACACATTTTTTTTTCTCATTAATATTCACAGTCTTTTATTTTTTTAAAGAACACCAATTATATTTGTTTATGCTGTTCAATTCTAGCATTTTGGGTAAAATCTGGCTTGTAAAGTTCCGAATGAAACTGGAATGTTAGTACAAGGCAGGGCTGTTTGAGAAGGCAGTCTGAAAGGAGCAAGAATTACTCTGTTTATTTAAAGAAGAGATAAATGTGTGTGTGCATACATTTGCATTGAACAGTTTCATAGCTAGAACCATTATTAAATTACGGCCAACAGCAATTTTATCTCTTGTTACGATTTGTTTTATAAAGATGTAATGATTCTTGGGAGAGTTTTATGAAAACATGCAGTGTTGGTTTGAATTACCTACAGAGTTACGTGCCCAGTATATATGTTGCAACTTAATTTCTTAAATATATATTGTGTAACACTTTTAATTCCTGAGTGCTGGTCTCCATAAGGAATAGAGGAATGGTATCATATGCTCTTCTGCACATTGTGGTCCTTCATCATTTTAGGAGTTCTTCTGAGGGATCTTTATTGTCACAGTTTTAACTTCAGAATATTCTCTCAAGCCGCATTCTCCCCTAAAAAAACAAATTGCAGCAACATCTTCAAGCAGACATGAATTTGTTAACAAGCAAAAGCCTGCAAAGTGATTCCTTGGTAAAGTTCAGATATAACCTAAAATTCTGGTTAAAAGTTCTCCTTTTGAATGCTCTTGTGCAGCATTTAATGTCAACTGCACCATAAGGAGTATTTCAGGGGAATTCCTCAGAACCTCTTCCTAATGAGTGTTGCTTTCAGAATGGAGTGGACAGTCGTCTGCTCAAAGCAATCCAGCCCCTCTGTATGACCTTGATGTTGCATAGCCTACTTTGTATTTACTTCTACATTTCAATTTTTACACAAAAATGGGGGGCAGGAACTCCTGTAAGCTTCCTTGGAAAGGTAATTCATTTGGGGAGAAATATCAGTGTTTACCACCCATTTCACTCCAGATACAGTTTTGAAAACTTAATGTGTGTGTTGGCTTGGTAAGCCTTACATGTGATATCAGTGGTTGATATTTGACTCAGGCTGACAATTTGGTAGGCATTTTAAGATTTACCAGAGGCTAAGCACATGCAAGGAAATATACTAGTAAAGATTTATTGACATGTGAAAGGTTCCCATTGATATGGAGCACCCACCCACAGCTTTCAGCACTAGATCTGTCTCAAAAGAATTACCAAGACCTTTAGCCATTTATCATACTCAGCTGATCCAAAGAACCATTCCCTTATGGCTCATCAGAAACTGTCACCAAGAGCCACTTGGAGGCCAATAAGTAATGCTAGTAAGGCTCTCTGTGTGAAAGTTCCTGCATGTTTCCATAGGGCTGCAGTGTGGCTCCAGACACCTGTTGGACACATTTTTTCAAGTTAATAGATAGCCTAGCCTAGAGTATCCAGTGCCTTTAGGTATATTCCAATTGACCTTTGGTTTCCTGTCTTGATCTAGCAAACAAAATTATATATATTTACTGTGTGTTTCTTCATCTCAAGGCCATTTGTTTCTTATGCATTTGTTTTCTGGCTAACAGTTTGAAAGTGGACAACTGTGATGAATTCTAATGCAAGCATTTTTCAAATGTTGAAAAATTGGTTGAAGAAAGAGATGGGTTATTCCAGGCATCAGAGCAAAGGAGTCTATGTGTGTCCAATTAACAGACTTGTTGGACTGGATGATCCTGGGAGACTTCCAGGATCATCCAGTCCAACCTATCACCCAGCCCTATCCAATCAACTAGACCGTGGCACTAAGTGCCTTATCCAGTCTTTTCTTGAACACCACCAGGAACGACAACCCCACCACCTCCCTGGGCAGCCCATTCCAATGGCAAATCACTCTCTCTGTGAAGAACTTCTTCCTAATATCCAGCCTACACCTCCCTTGGCACAACTTGAGACTGTGTCCCCTCATTCTGTTGCTGGTTGCCTGAGACAAGAGACCAACACCCACCTGGCTACATCCTCCCTTCAGGTAGTTGTAGACAGCAATGAGGTCACCCCTGAGCCTCCTCTTCTCCAGGCTAAACAATCCCAGCTCCCTTAGCCTCTTCTCATAGGGCTGTGCTCCAGGCCCCTCGACAGCTTCATCCCCCTTGTCTGGACACATTCCAATACCTCAATATCTCTCTTGAGTTGAGGGGCCCAGAAGGTGTGGCCTGACCAGTGCTGAGTACAGGGGAAGAATAACCTCCCTTGTCCTGCCGGCCACACTATTCCTGATACAGGCCAAGATGCCATTTGCTTTGCTGGCCAACTGAGCACACTGCTGGCTCATATTCAGCCTACCATCTACCAGCACCCCCAGGTCCCTCTCTGCCTGGCTGCTCTCCAGCCACTCTCTCCCCAGCTTGTAGCACTGCCTGGCGTTATTGTGGCCAAAGGGTAGAATACTGCACTTAGCCTTGTTAAATTTCATCCTATTAGCCTCTGCCCACCCATCCAGCCTGTCAAGGTCCCTCTGCTAGGCCCTCTTACCCTCTGACAGATCAACACCTGCTCCTAACTTGATGTCATCTGCAAACTTACTGATGATGGACTCAATCCCCTCACCCAGATCATCAATAAAGATATTGAACAGGTTGGGGCCCAGCACTGATCCCTGGGGGACACCACTAGTGACTGGTTGCCAACTGGATGTGGCACCATTTACCACCACTCTCTGGGCCTGGTCCTCCAGCCAGTTCTTGACCCATTTCAGAGTGTATTTGTCCAAGCCATGAGCTGTCAGCTTTGCCAGGAGCTTGTTTTGGCAGACAGTGTCAAAGTAGTGCTAAGTTTTAAAGAAATGTAAATGTAAAACCATCAAAACTCTTTTTGACACTTTAATGAATACAAGAATATTTTAAGTAACCTTAATGTAAACAGAAATAAGTTGTTTTGTATGTATAAGTTCCAGTTTTCTACTGGTATGCACATATACCCTGCTAAATTTTGTGGGAGTGTAAAATAAGTATAGCAGATCTGAGGTCGCTGTGTCCATTTTTTCTTCATGTGTGATAAAAATGTGTGAATTTAATGCAGGAACAAAACATGTTCCAGATAATACAGTGCCAGCACGGACAACACAGTGACACAGTTATTATATGGCTGTAACATAGTATTACCTTAGCAATTACATACATATATACATGTAGACACTTTCTTGGCTCTTTTTTCTTTTGTTCTTTAACTGCCTGACTTAACATTATTAATGTGTACCATGTATCACTTAAAACAGCGATCTAAGAAACTGCACCATTTTAATTAAAAGTTTGCAGATACTAATGCAGGGAGGAAGAGAAATCAGAAGTTGATATCTGATCAAAGAGGTTCTGAAAGAAGTAGACTAATTACTCATAAGTAGGTTTTCAGGCATCTTTGTGAGATTACTGCCATTTCAAACATTTATTGTTCATGATGAATATTTTAAAAGCTGTAGAGGGGAATCAAGTGCACAACTACCCTAGATTTTTCCTTGGGAGTTGGGGTGGAGCCTGCTTTCTCCCCACTTTCAAAAATTCTACAATACCAATATAAGTATATTTTTTTTGCAATGTTAACCTTTCTGAAGTCAATGGGGTCATTCTTGGGTGTCATGTTACTCTTGTGATCTATCAAGCTTAGTAGTTTTAGAATATTTTCACAATGATAAGCGTTAGATGAGCTGACATATTTACAGCCAGTGTGAGATCACCTCATAACTCATGAATGTGAAGAATAGTATGAATGTGTTACTCAAAGTACTCCCTAACGAGGACAAATATTTCAGACTACATGGAGCGTATTTTATAGATCAAGTTGTATACTTCAACATATTTAAAGATTTAAAGGGTTTGACTTTCCTTCAGTTTTACTGATGAGTTTGCCATTAGCCGTGGGCTATTTTGAAAGCTTAAGTGAGACATATCTGGTATACTTACCTCCTGCACAGAAATTAATTGAATCCTTTGTATGAGTAACCAATCTGGGGCTGATGCAATTGCTAAACTTCCTTGTGATTGTAATGAGAATTAAAAACTGCTAAGATGTTAAATTAGGTACTTGGGACAGCATTTGACTGCAGAGCTCCATTTCAAAATATGTTTAAATATTTGATGCTTTGTTATAAGTGGAATAAGAGGATACAGAAAGCTTTGTAATGGGAGGTGATTTTTTGAGAGGAATGTAAACATACTTGTCTGTCCTCCTCTAGGTCTGATTTTGTTTAATGTTGTTTATAAAACTGTAAGAAATAGATAAGATTTCAATAAAATTCAGATGCACCTAATATTAATAAATTTAGGAAACAGGAAAGAAAGAAAAAATAGCAAAAGAGGAAAAATCAGAGACAGAACATCTCTGAAACAAGCACACAGCAGTACAAAAAACATGTAAATCAATTGCATTTAGAAATGGCAATGCTTATAAGTCATGTTATGTTGTGCCCTGATGCTCAAACGGGATTATTTCCTTATCTTAATTTGTATGGAATGATTCATTAATGTTTCTTATGTTGTAGAACTGAAAACAGTTTAGAGGACAACAGTGTAATACTTACATCTCTCTCCCATTGCCAGACATTTTGAATCCTCCAAAAGGACTTTGGGCATTTAAGGCATTGTAGCAATTTATCCTGTAACAGGAAGACGCATTAAGTTGCAACTGTGCTGTCAAAGAGACCTTTGGACAACTCAGGGAGAAGCTGAAACTTGTGAAGCTAAGGACACTATACCTCTTAGTACAAACAAACACATGTCATATTGAAAAGAAATGAGAGAATTATGCCACAAAACCAACAATCAGCTTCTTACTCATAAGAGAATGGGATTTGGCATTTGAGGACTGGAGGAGGACAACAAATGCTTGGAGCTAGGACCAGCTTCAGTAATGAACTCTTAATCTTCTGACAAACGTCAGTGCCAGTTTATAACACAGCTATTAGATCAGAATTTGCTCTTTTTCTCCTTGATTTATCAAGAATCTTTTGTTTACCGAGGCTTGACACACTAAATTGCAAACTATTAAACTCTATATGTGGCATTACCTATTTGTAAGGACTAGAGAGGTGTCCATTCAGTTAAGGAACTGTTGTAAAACATAAACCATTCATTGTGACTTCAGCGTAAACTTCACAAGATTCCTCTGCTCCACAGAAAGGATTGTTTATAATCTGCTTTGTTTGTTTTCAGTAGTGTCATTTAGCAGTGTGGCTGCCATGCTAATGGCAAGCAAGGTGCTTTCCAATTTCCAATAGTATTCTCTTGCAGTGAGCAGTAACAACACCTCCCTCTAGCTGTTCCATATTTTGGCTAGTGATTCGCCACTAGGATTGTCTAGATAAACACTTTTCAGACAAGGGTGCAAAACTGAGGTTTCATAACGATAGTGAGGCAAACTCTCTATCTCCAAGAGCCAAATGTGATAACTTTGCCTTACCAGACTGTCCCAGCCTGCATTGCTGAAGAGACTGTTAGGGCCTTGTTTATGTCATTTGTAAAGACAGCAGCTACCAGTCCAAAATCAGAATTGTTTGCTCTCTCTATAACTTCATCCATAGTTTTAAATCTCAGTATTTCTTGAACAGGTCCAAAAATCTGCAACAAAGATTAATAATTAATTAATAAACCACTCCATGCAGAGGCATTTAATTCGTGTTTTATTCCACTTTTTAAATTGCCTTCTCTCTCCTATGGTACTCTTTATGAACACAACACTTAATAGTGTAAATAGCTGTCTGTAAAATTGTATGAATTTCCCAAAGCAGCTGCCTCAGTGGACCTCATTCTTTTATCCCTTATGGAGATCTGAGACTTTACAGCCAAAAAAGAAAAAGAGCTTCTTTACCCAATGGATGTCATAAGTTGCTGTGTGCATAAGGAGTTCTGAAAAGATTTTACTATTTTTGTCTTTTTTATTTTAAATTTACTTTTTAATATAGTTTTAATTTTCACTAAACAAAAGGAAAGAAGATAAAAACCCTATTTAGGACATTAGAACATTATGTTGCTCATGTGTGTGAATACCTCCTCCTTGGCAATCCGCATGTCATCTGTTACATTTGAAAACACTGTGGGTTCAATGAAGAAGCCCTTTCTTCCCAGTCCTTTACCCCCACATTCAAGTTTTGCTCCTTCAGTAATGCCACTCTGAATCAGTTCCAAGATCTTGTTGTATTGTTTTTTGTCAATCTAAAAGAGAAAAGAAGTCATTTGACTTGCAGTCCGTGCACTTGACAATCAGATCAACATTTGCTTTTTTAAGCAAGTTATGTCCCAGCAAGTAGACTTAGGTTTATAGTCACTATTCTTTGAGCTGGAGATGCCACAGATCTACAGATAGCTGCTGACTGTAACCTAGGGCTCAGTCTCCTTAAGGATATGTTTCCTTATATATGTGGCTCAACCCACATTCTTGCTAAGCAATCCATTTTGTAAGCACAAACAAAGCAGGTGATTACTTTTTGTCTCATGTTAACTTCCTGAACATGGTATAAGCTGCTTATTAATGGCAGGAACATTTTCCAGTTCTGCCTATCTTTTGCTTAGTATTCCTGTCTCTCTAGTGGTCTGCAAGCACAATTATAGACAATCCTTAATTTTAAGTGCCTACAGAGACTTTTAGAGCTTCTCACACTTTACAGCTGTATCTTGGGGACTGAAGATCAGAATCTTGCTGTTAAAGCTGGAAGGCTAAGTTAGTGATATTTGAGAGTTTTTAGTTAATTTGAAACACTTCTAAGCTGCACTCCATTAGAATTTTAATCTTTAAAATGTTTTTCCTGTCAGCTACCATGAACTGTGAATGAGTATGTCCTAGTAGAATTTAAATGCTTGCAGGTACCTTTTGGGCTCTAGAGCAAAAGGTTATTCCTTTACCTGTGGGCCTTGTTCTGTGGTTGGGTCAAAAGGACTCCCCACAACTCTCCTCTTTGCACGTTCGACACTTCTTCTAACAAACTCTTCATAGATTGATTCTTCCACATAAATACGTGAGCCTGCAGTACAGCATTGACCTTGATTGAAGAAAACTCCTTGATGAGCTTGTTCCACAGCATAGTCCACTAAAAATCAAGACAGAATATGTTATGTTACTGTGAAACTTCATAGACACATTTGCTAGACACAGTGTCATGTGTAGTGATTGAATCAGAACTATTGTGTGTTGGCTCATAATGATTAATTTAATTTTGTGTCATATGCTCTGTGAAAATATGGAGGTTTTAAATGTACCTAAACTTTGGGAGGGGTTCCCCCATTTATTCCACCCTGGGCACAGTAACAGTAGAGGAACATGAGGAGCATTACAGCTGTTTCAGAAACGCTGGATTACAAGGGACCATTTGGCACTTCAGGCATTGTCTAGGTGAAGGAAGGTCCATAGGTAATAAATTCCCCATGCCATCTTGTAACACAAGCCACAAAATAATGCTTAATAACCAACTGCAAAGATTTAATCGAGATAATGCTTTAGCAGTCTGTAGGAGTGGAGCATGCAAAAACAACTTCAGCAGTGTCTCATATAATAGCAACATATAAATTATCAACTGAAACTCTTAAAACACCCTAGGAAGCAGATTATGGCTGGAGTCAGTAAAGAGAAACGTTTGCATTTGGTTTAATAGTGCATTTGTGAGAATTACAGCCAGCCAAGTACTTGAGAACATTTTATAATGGCAAGACCTATCCTTCCCAAAAAGCCAGATTATTTTTCTGCAAGACAGAAACATCTTTTTGGCCTATACAGGTGACCAGATAAGGCTTTAAATCTATAGGTCAATTACAGAACATTTAACTCTTGAGTTCTACTCTAACTTCCCTTGAAGGTACAACTGTCACACCCACCATCCAAGCAGGAGAGAGGATCCATTTATACATTCATATCTAAATCCGCCATTGGCTGTAATAGATTAATAATCGATAATATTGAGTTCATCTTTAGACAGGGATACCCTGCAGCACTGCAATTAGCTGTTGCATTTTGGAACACTGCTTAAAGTATAATCTTTTATGGAGTGAACAGAGCAATGGTGGTTTACTTTCAGCACATTTTAGACAATCTAACAGAAATGTCTTATTCTGCCCTCAGCATGGTCTTGAAAACAATTTATTTAGGTTGTTCCCTGGACTACATTCAAATTTTCCCAGGCAACTCCATAGAGATTGAAAACATTAATGGATAGACCTGATTAACTGATGGTTCTTCCTCTATTGTTAATATAGTTTCCACTATGAAAGGCTCTAACCATTCTTCTTTGGGTTTTTTGGTGTGCTGCACTTTCATCAGCTTTGTCATGCTTTCTGCCAACTTCCAGCACACAGCATTCCTCAAACAGGTCCTTTGGAATGGTAAGCAAATTGTCTGCTGTTCTTAAATAATCAGAGCTTCAAAGTATGTACCTCAGGTAAAGTGCTGCTGGTTGTAATTCTGGAAAGGCCAGAGAGCTTTAGTATGGTATACTGTGGAACATACAGCCCTGAAGGAGATTATGCTCTCCTCTGTGCCCTGGTAATCCCCCTGTTGCCTACAATTTCTCCATGGGTCCTCAAGCTTATTTGGCAGGTACTGCAAGTCACAGATAAATAGCTCTGTGTGGCAGCTCAGAACAATTGGTCCTTCCACTGTGGAACACCATAACACAGACCTGTCCTCAGCATACATCATCCTGCTAGAAGTGTTCAGGTGATCCAGTGTGACATTTGAGATACGGTGATTTCTGGTGGGAGATGGAGATGAGTAACTGAGATAGTCGGCTGTAACATCTGCATCTGTCTGCAGCTGACAGGGTGCCTTTTCAGCTTACCAGGATGGCTGTGGCTGTAATACCCCCAGCTTGGTAAAACATTTCTATGTAGAAAAGCTGCTTAAAGTTCTACAGCTTTCCCTAGTCTTTCAGCCATTGGTAAGTTGAAAATAAATACAGGATTGTAACCAAGTATTGTAATTCACGCTATTCAGAATAATTGTTTTATTAATTTTCTCCTTTTAAATTGAAAGACCAAATCCTTGCTTGTCTCTTTAGCTGGGTTACAAAGTTCTTCAGAAAATACACTGGGTGCAGTGTGCCTGCACATAGCCTGAAACAATAGCTCTAAGCAAGGTGTGAACTGTCCTATTGATCTTAATGGGTTGTTAACTTCAAATCCTCCTGCTGACAATTTAGATATCAACATTTTAAACTATTTAATCGCTGATCATTTAAACAAAAACACACAGTTTGTGGTTTCATCCCGTCCTAAATGGCTGTCCGGTACCTTTTCAGGTGCCAAAAATCTCATCTGTGTAACATCATTCAGCTGCCAAAACCTTCAGCTCCCTGATGACAGTGGCAATAAGGATATTTCAATACCCTGTATTTCAACTGTGATTTAAAAAAAAATGAATAATCTAAATTTATAGCTATCACAATAGATTAATAAATGTTTACTGCACTGACTAGATTAGCAACTCAAGTGTAAATTAAAGCCCTCCTCTTTTGTAATTGTTAAGAAGCAAAACAAATACAGAATTTCTAGATTTAAAGCACTAAACCACCTTCCTGCAGAGTACAGGATGACAAATATATATGGGACCATGACTGTGAATAACAACATTTCTATGTGTTTGACTATATCTTTTTTCTGCTTTCTTCATGTCTGTGGATCTCTGGATTCAAATGTATTTTCATAATAAATATCACACCTTAGGCTGCTGCTGTAAGATTACAAAGTGCAATTAGATACAGCTATATTGGTCAATTTCACTTTGTATAGAATATATGCCTAAAATTGAAATAAATAAAGTAAAATAGACACCACATGAACATGCTTGTAAGAAAAATATGGAAGTGCTGACTTACAGTCTGCATCTGCAAAAATAATGTTTGGGCTTTTCCCACCCAGCTCTAGTGTAACTCTCTTCAAATTACTCCTTCCAGCTGCTTCTTGGATCAGCTTTCCAACCTGAAAGGAAATGGAGACACATTTTACAGGCAATGTAGTCATACAGTTCACTTCAATAGGCAGTGTTGGTGGTCACCAGAACAGAGCTTTAAATAATGCAGGAGGTTCTTCAAGCCAAACAGATTCTCATCAGCAGTGGACAGCTTCCTAGATTTTCTAGAAATGAAGAGCAGTAAGGCACAGTACGAAAGTGCTTGTATACCCTTCACCCATTTGTCTATGCTAAAAGGGTGTGGGGCTTTCTTTTAGGGTGCTTTAAGAAGCCTGATTAAAAAATTTGAAACTGGGTTAACTCTAATTTACATACTATTAAGTCTTCAGTTATATAACTCTTAGCAGAAGAAAGAGTATGTATCCTTTCTGCAGACTAACAAGAAGGACAAGAAGTTAAAAATGCAGCATCCCAAAATGGACCCTCAGCTGCATCACAGATTATTTTAATACAGGCTGAGGTTAAAAGCACCTCAAAACTGTCTTTGTAGATTGTGGGGTTAGCTAATCATGTTTGACCAATGTGATAGCCTTTTATGAGGACATAACCAGGTGGATTGATGATGGTAGAGCAGTAGATGTGGTTTATCTTCATTTCAGTAAAGCGTTTGACACTGTCTCCCACAGCATCCTTCTGGCTAAACTGAGGCAGTGTGGTTTGGATTATCAGGGAGCGAGGTGGATTGGGAACTGGTTGAAGGAAAGAAGCCAGAGAGTTGTGGTCAATGGGATGGAGTCTAGTTGGAGGCATGTGACTAGGGGCGTCACAAGAGTCAGTACGGGGACCAGTTCTGTTCTATATATTCATCAATGACATCAACTTGCACTGTCAGCAAGTTTGCTGATGACACCAAACTGAGTGGAGTGGCTGCTACACCAGAAGACTGTGCTGCCATTCAGTGAGACTTGGACAGGCTGGAGGGTTGGGCAGGAAGAAATTTAATGAAATTCAACAAGTGCAGAGTTTTGCACCTGGGAAAGTACAACCCCAGTTATCAGTATAGGCTGGGGAAGGCAGTGAAGGGGAAAAGGATTTGAGAGTCCTAGTTGATGGAAGGTTGACCATGAGTCAGCAATGTGCACTTGTGGCCAGGACGGGCAATGCCATTCTGGGGTGTATTAGAAGGGCTGTGGCTAGTAGGTCAAGAGAGGTTCTCCTGTCCCTCTACTCTGCTCTGGTGAGGCCACATCTGGAGTACTGTGTTCAGTTCTGGGCCCCCCTAGTTCAAGAGGGATACGGAACTGCTTGAGAGTGTCCAGCATAGAGCCACAAAGATGATGAAGGGAATGGAGAAGAGACTGAGAGAACTGGGGCTCTTTAGCTTGGAGGAGACTGAGAGGTAACTTCATCAATGTTTATTAATATGTAAAGGGCAAGTGCTAGAGAATGGAGCCAGGCTCTTCTTGGTGATGGCCAATGACAGGACAAGGGGAAATGGGTGGAAACTGAGGCATAAAAAGTTTATTTTAAACATAAGGAAGAATTTTTTCCCTGTGAGGGTGACAGAACACTGGAACAGGCTGCCCAGGGGAGTTGTGGAGTCTCCCTCTCTGGAGATATTAAAAACCTGCCTGGATACATTTCTGTGTAATCTGGTATAGGTGATCCTGCTCTGGCAGTGGGGGTTGGAGTGGATCATCTTTCAATGCTCTCTAAGGAATATGAGGGTAGATTAACTGGAGTAGAAATCTGACAGCTACATATTTGATGTGCTTCCACATTAGTACAGGTAGAGAGGCATCTGTGATCCCGGAAAATTCTGCCTTCCCTAGATCAGTGAATCCAAAAGAGATCAGATTTTATACTCTTGCAGTGTAACTGTGACCATTTTGCAGCAAAGGAAATAATCACAGGTAGATTTAGTTGGAGGTGTCCCTACTCACTGCAGGGAGGTTGGACAGGATGTCCTCTGAGAAGCCCTTCCCGATGCAATCTGTGAATCTGTGAATTTAGGCTTCTACATGCTAAAACACAGAATTTAAAGTATCTATCAAAGATTGAGAACTTGGGTAAGTGCTTTCTATTAACTGGGCCATATTTTAAGGCCACAAAGAAAATTATATGTGAGGTGAGATGACAGTGAGTTCAGAGAGGGACTTTTTTATCCATGCAGTACTCTAGTCTCTTTAGCAGTTTTCTTGTTCTAAGGTCAGGTGAATGAGATCCCTTGCAGTAAGGGGTTAACAGATGAGAAGCTGAACCTCTTAGAGAACTGCAGGTAATCTGTTGGAGACAGTTAAGTCACCACTGGAATAATCAAAAAGCAAATTAAACAGAAACCAGAGCCCCCACAAGGAAAAAAAAATCAAAACCCCACAGGATAATGAAGGAATTGTCAACCACTTCAAGTACCTTTGTGATTAACTCGTGATACTATAGTTGGGTATGACTGAGGTTATTTCTTTAAAAATAAAAAAAAAGAGGATTGATGGAATGGATTGTTGACATTATCATGAAATTCCTTGCATTTCCCCTTAATTGGAGCTGATTTTATTGCTATGTTTGACTGAGAGCCAAGAGTGAACATGAAAAAGAAGGACCCTATCTGCCCTCCACCCCCACCACATATACTGAGCACGTCATCTGGAAATTCCAGTTTCTCAAACTGTGCTGAAAATATACACTATAAACCAGGGAGAGTACTGTGTTTATAGCCAGTGCCAGCCAATGCCATTTACACCTTCGCTGCCTTGAACTTCTGTCTTCCAAAAAACAACAACCATCTCTTTCCCTCCAAAAATTCACAGAGCATAGCAGACCAAGAAGCCCAAGCTATGTGTCTAGCTCACCATCTCTCCACCTTCCATTCTACCACTTTAATGTCAAAACTCTTGTCTGTGTAAGGATTTTGAAAGGATTCTTCACAAAGAAATGATTGGCAACTATATGAGTCTGAATATTATGTATATGACAAATATTAAGTTCACAGGGCTTGGAAACAGTGGTGTTAATTTGGAAAAGTATGGTCCAGAGTATTAATACAAGGAGGTTGTTGTCAAGTTTTTGTGTACAAACTTAACAGACAGCTTCCCTGTGTCCTTCCCCTTAGAAAGCAGCGTAGACATCAGGATGGCAGGGCTCATGCTGTTCAGCATTTTTGCTCCCTGTGCTCCTATTGTCCCTATGTACTCACAGGTTGAGAAAAGTCTGAGGGAAGGCACCAGTGCTGTGATTATTTAGTGACAAAGGCAGCCTTTTGTGACTGACTCTCTCTTTATGGCGAAAGACAGCATGAAAGGGATAAGTGATAGTGTTGCAATCTGCATGGTCTTCAGTACATGCTTCCCGCCGAGTCTCTCAGCTATATCTGTGAGCTCCCAACAGGCAGCACAGCCTTGTGAGGAGCATTGGAAAAGAGGACTCCCCCACTGATAATGGAGCTGTGTGATTATTCAGCAGGAATGTTGGCAGAGAAAGCTCTGACTCCCCATCCTTGTTTTGAATAGGCTTCAAGATTGATATCAGGAGTACCCTTGGATAGCTTGTAAAGTGCACTGGCCTTGTAAGCAGCATGGAGGGTGAGGCAGATGTAATTTGGCCTATTTCAAAGAAAACAATTTGTTATTCAGAACAACAACAACTAAAGAATAAAGAATCATTTTGTGGCACCCCTGTAGAAAAAAAACCACAACAAAGTATTTGAAGAATAGTTCTGGACTATGAACTGTATGACATCAAGCACTGAGAGTGTAACATGATATAAAACATTTGATTGTTGCTTATTTGTGGCATCTGTGTTTGGAACTTTAATGTCCTCTTCCAAGAGGAGATTTGCACAGTCACATTTGAAATACCTTGTGCAGAAATTCAAAATAGTCTCCTGCCTTCTGTGTTCTGATTTTTCTGTTTTCAGACAGAAATGTTTCTAAATGGTACAAGTGGGTTTGCCTGTTACTATTAAAGGACTGGAAGTTTCACAAGTCAAAACCAAAGCACCAAAGTTTGTGATACTTGCTCTGCAGCTGTGTCAGAATGACTGGCTTCTCCTTGCTTTGAACCTTGGTTTGATTGCAGATACACATAAAAGTCATTAGGGAACACACACGAATATAGGGGAACACCAGCCTAGCTGATCAGCAGGTAATTTACTTGCATGCTGCCCCAGACTGTGAAGGTAAGGCTGCATATGAATCTATGTAGATGAAAACATTCCATGAACAGTACGAAAATTGTCAGAGAAGGCATACATCTTCAGTTACTTAGGATTTTTAAGTAACTTGTCTGCTCTAGTCCACTATTATAACTTTATTGGGATATTGACAGAATAGCTGAAGAACAGTAAGTGGTTGAAGTTACAAGAGATTGATTAAGTTTCAGGAGATGGTATGATCAGACAGGATTTTTTTTGTGGTTTGCAGCTTTCATTCTCCAGCCATTGAGGCACTCAGTGGGTGTCAGTGCTTTGGTGAAACCTTTAAACTAATTCTGCAACTTACTTTGTATGTCTTATATAATTTTATGTTTCTAATTCCAGATTGCATGCAGAACCTTTTTCAGAAACATTTTAGGGCTGCATGGTATGTTCAGTATGTGTCTTCATTAAAGACAAGTGAACTTTCAAATACTGACATGAAGAACTGACAGTGCAATGCCCTGTGCGAGAAGCAGACGTGAAAAAGAGCATAGTAAATAGTGCAGCACAAGTAAAAAGACAATCCCATACAGAAATTCCTGCAGAGAATCCTAGGCTGTAAATTGTGCATTTGTTCCTTGGGTTAGATCCTGGCACTCCCCATAGGAGCCCAGAGTTATACTGTGAACTTTGTCAGGGGTGATACACCACCCTATTTGTTTCAAAAGAAGGTGAATCCTTTTGACATCCATCTTTTATAGGCCTTTGCCTATAAAAGGTGCAATAGTTGTTCAGGAACAGCTCCCTAAGATCTACCAAACCCACCAAGGAAGTAAAAGGGAAACAGCTACTTTTAACTCAGAAGGCATAAGCTGCCCAAGATATCATCAAAAAGATAAAGCAGAAGCAGGAATAAATGACAATGTAGCCTCCCAAAAAACTTCTTACATTGAACAAGGCAAGTGGGTAGTATGGTACACTAACACACCTCTCAGAATATGTCAAACCACCTCTAGAATTCTTATTGCTAAAGTAGAAAATGCCAGGATGTAATTCTTCATCATACCCAAACCCAGCAAGAGGTTGTGTGATCCAGGAGAGTTGACACAATTCCTCACTCATGCTGTAGGTAGACATTCTGTCTACACCATGCACTGTGTCATTCATCTCACTTCAGAAATGAAAGGAGAAACCTGCTGAGTAAATTAGAATCAGTGGTAATACAGCTGTTAGCTACAAACATTTGTTTGGCATGAATCAGCCTCCACTCTCCTGTAGTTTGCTTTGATGGTCTCTCTAGTATCTTGTTGACTAATGATGAGATCATGGTTTCTTAATCTAAGTGCATTAAAAAAAACATTCTGCCAAGTAAAATGCAGACTTTTTTACTGGGGTTTATTGCAGTTGTTTACAGATCTTTTGTATACACAGGCACCCAAACCAATTTGTTGGATATTTATTTGGGTTACTCTACAGAAATTAATGAATACAGACTTGAATCCTATCTTCAATCTGTCTGCATTTTAATGGGTGATAGTATGAACAAAGTGGAAACCAGCCACTTAGGATACATTTCTTTTTGGCCAGGGCTTCAAATGTTTTCTGTGCTATCTATAATTCTCATCTTGAGAGTGTTTAACAACTGGAGTTGTAAGCCACTCTGATTTTGACATAACACATTTGATTCTGAACAGAAGTTATTAGAACACATTAAACTTTTGCAACAAGCAAAACACAAATTTCAATCCAGCCAGTGCTTTAAATGCACCTATTTTAAAATGCATAACCTCTTGCTGTCCATAAGCATCTCTGATCTTAAGCCCAGAACATACAGCACCTAACTATTCAGTGTGCACAGGAATTTAGGAGTATGCAGTTCCCATTCAAATGGAGCATACACACAGACCTGGCCAGACAGCTCACAGCAGTCGAAGTATTTCCAAAGGCTGTAACTAAATTCACAGATTTGAGTAAAGTAAAGACAAGTGAAGAAGTACCTTTTGATGGCTGTTTTTCTCGGCTTTTGAAGGCATCTCACTGTTGGTACTTAGCAAAAACTTTCAGAAAATAAGAAAGTACCTCTCTGCATTTGTGATATGTGTAAAGACTGTCCCCTCATCAGCATTCGTCTTGGAAAAAAAATAAGGTCCACTGTTCACTTAACTGGGGAAGAGACACGCATAACGTCTCCTGTACTTCTGGGCTCTGCACTCCCAATACAACAGACACATGGGTAAAGTCAGACAAGATCTTGAGTTTGGATCTGTTCTTAACCTCAGAAACCAGAAATAACTGGATTTTATTTTAATTTCATTATTGCTAGTAATTTTTTACAAGGAATTCATAGACAGGAATACCTGTAACAGTGAAGAAGCTGAGGCAGTGAGGGGCAGAGTACAAGGAAAGAAATGTATAGTGAATGACTAGGGTAGAGTTGACATGGTCAGATTGGATGGAAGAAGGACTGGTCGTGGCAGTTTAGGTTTCATCTCATTGTGAAAGATCAGGTTAAAAAACCATGACAGCAAAGCCTGAGGAGATTGTTTTAATTAAGGAGGATCATGGTTCACCCCCAATTCACTAAAGCCAAGGCAATAAAAACAAGCAGGTTTGTTAAAATGCCCACATCAAACAAGAAGCTGAAGAATATGAACCAAAGCAAGCAGAGAAGCCAAGACAATTGCTGGAATCTAAGGTGGCACAATATTTTTAGGTTTGCTTTCATACTGGTATGGTTTTTTTATTTTCAGTGTGACAGTTCTCAAAGTGAAACTCATAGCCTGCCAAGTGTCTGCAGAACAATTCCTGGTGATCTGTAAGGGAACGATTTTGAGAACCATACATGAGGGAACTGGGAGGAGAGGGTGTTTCATAAGGAGCAGGCAGGCTAAGGGATTAAAGAGCTGGCAGACTACTCTTTTAATGTGCATGAGCTAACCCACAAAAGGAGGAGTCAGAAGGAGAGAGGGAAAGAAGTATAATCAAGCAGTGATGTAGCATAGAAAAAGAGCTCATAATGATTTTTCACATGCTATTTTTAAGGGAGTGTGTTAAAGGTAAACAATACTACTTGAAACATTCTCAAAGCACTATGGAACATAAGAAATTAAAGAGAAATGAAGAGTCCAAATTGGACCAGCATCATAAATTAGAAATCAGTATCGTGTATTAGAAGTCACTTATGTGTTATCATTGCATAGGCATGGGTTTGAGGCCTTACAATAGTCAGGAGGTTCAAGAGGTACTGGACTAAAGCATGGATGACAAGGCCATGTCCTTCCAGTTAGTTGTGAGGCCAAAGAAAGGAAAAGATCACTCTACACTTGCTCTCTTCTTCTATAAGCATCTGTTACTGGTCATATTGCAAGATCAGGTGCTAGGCTGGATGGATCCTATGTGTTCCTATGTCAGGCTTTACTGAGTTAAGGTCATGAACTTGGCGTTTTGGTTCATATTTCTATGGATTGGATTCTACGATTTTTGGAAAACATCAATGTTACACATTTTGTAGGAAGAGAAATATGTTTTCTGACTTAAAAAAAACCTTGCAGGAAGCAGTTAATTGCAGCCCAGGTTTTGTAATATTTACAGGCAAATGGGGAGTATATACCTCAAAGGTTAAAAGAATTTGCAATTGTTCTTCCAAAAGAACCTTGTACTGAAAACCTGAGAAAAAACCTGTGCTTTAGATGTCTCTGCTTGAAGAACCTTGCTTTTGTATTGATCAGTTTTATCATTAACTTGCTCAGCTTGAAAATACTCACTGCCTTAACTAGCACCTGGATGAAATGGGGAAATGGAAATTAATATAATGACATTTGTATACCTGATGGCTATCAGAAATTCACATCAATGAATTGTACAACTGATATGCCTCAGACTAGACCAAAGAGACAAAATATTTTTGTTATTATTTCATTAGAAATTGATACCTGCTTTGGAGAAGTCAAAGACTCTATAGCACAGTATTGTATTTAAAATGTTATAGTGTTGACTTGCTGTTACAAAAATTCAGTGTCACAGGAAATCAGAAACAATATGGAATAGTTTACACTAACTCTGAATTAAAATGTTCCATCTGTTCTTGCTTTAGGTTCTTAGAGAATTGCTTTTTCATCTCTGTAATGCTTTTCACTTCCTATTAGTAAGGCTTTTAAAAGGTAGGCACGGAGTTAGTATAAAACCCACAGCTTTTGAGTTTAAATGCCTATTAAAACTAAAGCTGTCTGGAACTACAATAAAAATTTATTTTGGCTACAAAAGACAACTTTGAAACCTAACCCATCTGTATTTTTCCTCCTCCAAACACTGCAACATCCTGTATAATAGAATATTTATCTTAAACAGAGATCACATATCTTTATGAAAACAATTGTTGCAACTTAATTTATGGGGGGGGAGGGGGAGGCAGTACTCAGCTCATATTAAAGTTTTCAGTATTCCAGGATGCTAATATAAATTGGTTATAGGAGACATAATGAGTAATTCCATAGAATTATCTGAAATCTGATGTTGCCATAGACTTAAAATGTAACTTGTGTATATTCTCAACTAAAATTGCCTTTAAAAATACCACATAGAGGCATGTAGTAATCACAAAACAACTGTGTGTGTGAAAATTAGGCGTACGACTTCAGCTACACTTTACTGGCAATTTAGGCTCCTGCAGAGTAACTTCCAAACTCGATTACAGGATAATTCCACCCACACATATCTAGTAGGACTGCTTGGTCAAGTGAATTTATCAGCTCAAATCAAAAATAAATTGACTCACTGTTAAGAGCAATATCCCTGTGATGCATAAAGCCTCCCACTGCCACAAGTGGGAGTCAAACATATCAAAGATAGAATGGAACCCTGGAGTTTAGCTCCTTCCATACAATAGTTAGTCAGATTTTGAATTGAAAAGGGCTGGGTTTAGCACTCTTTAAATATAACCAGCCCTGAAACTCCCACTGAGATTCCTTTCTGTCTGCCTTCAGACGATAAGGCCCCTTCTCCTGTGACTTCAGTCTGGAGTACCTCTATCATCCCCACCCCAACCCTGATAACAGCCAGCTTTGCACATATTTGAGAGCAAGATATGATCTGAGTTTTGAGGGATTCATTAGTTTTTGTGTAGATTACTGCCTTTGTCTTCACATTGAACCTCCTCTGTAACATCTGCATCATCAGGTTCAACAATGCTAAGTGCTGGGGCTGCATCTGAGAGACAAAAAAACCCATGCAATGCTACAGGCTTGGGGAAGTGTGGCTGGAAAGCTGCCTGGCAGAAAAGGATGTGGGGCGCTGGTCAACAGCCAGCTGTTTGTGAGCCAGCAGTGTTCTCGGGTGGCCAAGAATGTCAACAGCACTCCGGGCTTTTATGAGAAATAGTGTGGCCAGCAGGACTAGAGAAATGACCCTGTACTTGGCACTGGTGAGGGCTGAATACTGGGCTCAGTTTTGGACCCCTCACCACAAGAACATGAGGTGGAGCATGTCTAGAGAAGGGCAATGAAGCTGGTGAAGGGTCTAGAGCACAGGTCTTGTGAGGAGTGGTTGAGAGAACTGGGGTTGTTTAACCTGGAGAAAAGCAGGCTCAGGGGAGATTTAAATAGGTCTCTACAACTGCCTGGAAGGAAGTTGTTATGAGGTGAGTGTTGGTCTCTTCTCTCAAGTAACAAGCAATAGGGCAAGAGGAATTGGGATTAAATTGTACCAGAGGAGGTTTATATTGGATGTTAGGAAAAAAATCTCCACCAAAAATGTTGTCAAGCTGTGGAACAGGGAAGTGGTGGAGTCATCATCCCTGAACATATTTAAAAGATGTGTAGATGTGGCACCTAGGGACATGGTTTATTGGTGAATTTGGCAGTGCTGGGTTAATGGTTGAGCTCAATGAATTCTATGGCTCTATCACAGACTCTCACCAAGACATTTTTTGCCTTGGATAATCTCCTTCCTGCAAACCATCCTTTTTTAGACCTCCTTCTCATCCTCAGTATACTTGAATGCAGCATCAAAGCTGAAGTACATTTGACACAACTTGCCTCCTTCCTCTCCCCAAGTAGGCCAATATACACAAATTATATATGCTAAAGCAGCATCTATGTGTGCTGCGAAATACATGAGATGTTCTACTTACTTGCATGTGATTCACATCCTCATAAGCTCACAGGACATCCCAGCAGCATCTTTCCAGGCCTATCGCCTGTGCTGAGGTGTTGAGCACAGCAGGGGCTGGAGGAAAGCAGCCATTCCTGCTTTGGATGTACTGCAGTACATAAGTTTAGCTGGCAAGGACAGGCTGCTGTTATTTACATGTACCTCTGTTACTCAGTGACAGTGAGAAATGTAGCACAAGGACTTAACACTATCTCCTTAAGTATTTACTCACATATCCATCAATCCTCTTACCTCAGTGGATCCAGTAAAAGCAATCTTATCAATGCCAACATGAGCTGCTATGGCTGCACCAACAACTGGACCAAATCCTGGCAAAATATTGACGACTCCTGGTGGAAAGCCAGCCTGTCAAAATAGGAATGAATGAAGGGAAACATGACTTATGAAAACTGACACAGCACATTAAATCAAACGTGATGGTAGTTCCTTCCCCACAAGGAGAGACAGAGACAGAGACATTATTTCTGTCAATTATTCTTACCTCCTTGATGAGGGCTCCCATATAGAGAGCGCTGAGTGGTGTTTGTTCTGCTGGTTTAATAACTACTGTATTGCCACAGCACAGAGCTGGAGCAATCTTCCATGCAAACATCAGCAGGGGGAAGTTCCACTGTAGGAAAAAAGAAAAGTTGATAGATGGAAAAATATTGCAGTGGTGGGTTTTTTTGTTTTGTTTTGGGTTTTTTTGGTTGTTTTTAAGATGTCAAGCTGCTACCTCACTTATTTCTCAGGCTGATCTCTCTCATAAATCTTTCTCAGCACAAAGCAGGGATTTTTTTTCAGTTACTGCCATTAAGAAAGTGACAACAGTGACCTTTTAGTTCTTTCTCTCCTGTTCAAAGAAATACAGACCCAGCCCACAGCTTTTGTAAAAGAATCTTCTGGTATCTGTTAATTTTTTTAGTCACAGCTTTTTATTTAATTTACTGTTTGGCAATTGGAACTTTTAATTCCTCGTGACAAATAGTTCTTGCTTCTGATATATTGGGAAAAAACCTATTTGTTCATGCAGAACCATTTTTGGATGTAAAATTCCTATCCCTGAATACATCTTAAGATAAAAAAAATTATATTTGCAATTAGAATATATTTAATTGACTCAATTACTGTTAAAACCCCATAAATGTCAGTGCTTGGTCAAAGCATTTTATTTTCTTGAAAACTTATTGAGCATTAAAAGAACAGTATAACCTACTCTTCGCTGGTACAAAATTGTGTCTCATCACTAATGTTGACTTCATTTAACTGCAGCAGAAGGCACAGTGAATATTAGTTTGATGTACAAAGAAGTTGTGAATAAAGATGAGAATAACAAGACTTTCTACATCAAGGTGTGATCCCAACAGGTTATGTTCACGGTCCGGTTGATTTCAGTGGGAATGCCAGAGTAATAGAAGAACTGCTTTTGCACAATCACTTGTATAAATGCATTTAATAATCTTCTTTGGAAAGAAAACAGAATATCAGTCACAAAGAGTCAGCCACTGCCTAGAACATGTTATTGCGATGCATATCAGCTGCCACTCTCACAGACATCTCTCTAGCCCCTGGCTAGCTTAAAAAATACACAACTGTCTTTCTATCACTGAACACCCAATTTTTTACTCTCTCAGTTGTTTATAAACTCCAGAGACCAAGTAATGTTTTAATTCCATCTCCAGTATATAAACCTAGGAGGGGAGCTATAGGGCCAGCAGTGTGCTGACAGCCTGTGCTTCTAATGGTATTGCAAGGACAGCTCTAATGAGTTTTATAGGCTAGTCTATAGCCCTGTTTATGCTTCAAAGCTGCCGAAGAGCGTATGTTTTGATGGAAGGTAGGATGTGAAAGAGAATGAGGAGTTTAGTGTTAGGTTTGCTGTTTAATTTTATTTTTCTAACAACACATTTGCTAGTGTGATGGCTGAGTGCATGCAGTGGCCCAGCAGCTGTATTCTGTGACTGGCAGCTGTGGAAGAAATACACTACAGGTTAGCAGCAGTGTCAGAATAGATGCATACAACAGTCATGCTGAAGTTTTGGAGGACAAACTTGAAGGGAAGAATCAAATAGTACGGTAGATGACTGTGTATCCTGACCAAAGAGTTTCCTCGATCTAAACTACACCCTGCTTTTGGCATGATCTTCAGCAACTAATCAAGTTTCTTCAACAGGTTTGTCAGTTCAGCTCAATAAGGCAAGCCTAAGAGATGTCCAGCAACCTTGGGGTTAGATGCTGGGGTTACGGTTTTGTAAATGTTTAGCCATGTGCTTGGCTGGAGAATGAGGCCAGAGCCTAAAATCATTCACTCACAAGCACTACTGGAGAATCAAGCTAGGAAAGTGTCTAAGTGTTTGCAGGCCATGTGTAGCCACTGACTCTGAGTGTTTGTGCGTTTCTCAGGGTTTCTATGAAGTACCAAACACAACAGCCACCCCTTAACAAAGACATGAAATAATAGCAGATATAAACAATGTTAAATTTTTTTTTTTTTCTGGCTGCTTCTCTTTCAACGGAGTTGCTATGTTGCTCTTCAGTGGCTTTGTGGTTAATGTGAACAGAATTTTAAAAAATCAACAAAAATTTCAGAGAATATCCTGATTAGTTCCCTGGTGCTTTGTCAAGGAAAAAAGCTTCCATAACATATTTTAATAGCTATATGTGAGCCTCCCATTGCAACTTCTGCCAAATCTGGTTTACTGATTCTTCTGAAAAAGTTTGCTTCTCAGTGTGGTGATTCCTGTGCAGTGTTCAGCAAGACTATATTAAGGATGTATATTGGGGTGTAGGGGGAGTATTAAATTTGATGAAATGCTGTGTTTTGCTCTCATAACAAATAAACATTTCATGTCTTTTATTAGCTATACAATGTTAATTGTAATGATATGTCTCCTGCAGTTCCCTTTTCTCCTCCAGCCTTGTAAAAGAAATAGCAGGAAAGAATGGAATTCAAATGCATCACATTCTCCCAGGAACTGAGGAGCCTGTTAAATCACAGTAAAAACTAAATAAATAAAAAGACTACCACAGCAAAGCATCATTTTTTCCTAAGTTGTGTGAACATCCACAACCACTGACAGCATATTAACACTGTGTTTTGCTTTGCTTGTTTTAATCATGAGAATTCTATGACTTGAGACCTTAACTCCTAATAACAGAGCCTAAACCCTATTAGCATGTTCAAATAAGCATTTGCAGGGAGGCTGTTAAAGATATGTCAACAATATGAACTCAGCTTTTTTTTGTAATGGAAAACACACATAGCTGAGGACCATGTTTTATATGTCTTTAAAGAGGGCTGATTCAAATGAAAATAAATAGAAAGATCTTGTAGAGATACTCACAGGGATGATCTGTCCACACACTCCGATGGGTTCATGTCTTGTAAACGTAAAATAATCTCCATCTGAAACAGATGAGCACTGTTACTCTCAAGTGTAGTTTGGCTTGGCAGAACAAAACAAAAGGAAAAAAAAAAAAAAAAACAAAAGGAGAGAGGGAGAAAAGCTCTAAGAATCAGCCTTTGATGGCAGTAAAGGAAATAAAGAAGTCACGGAAACGTGTTTTCACTAGCCAGCATGGGAAACCTAGGTTCAGGAGCAACCAAATTGTTTTTCTGTAGAACAAAGGCAGCTCATCAGAAAGTAACCTGCTTTGTTCCTCTAGTAGAAGGACAAACTGTACCACACAGAAAAGGACAGTAGCAAAGATGTCATTTACTAGCTTCTGCTTGATTTCAGGGTGAGGGACATAAAGGAAGAGTCACAAAGGCAATTTCCTGAAAGGCATGACTAGAACACGGCAATATAAAGATATATATATACAAGCAACTGTGGGATAATAGAGTAACATACATCTCACCCATCTTCCATTGAAGACATAGCCAGTTTAAATGATACACCACAATCTATAGATGTGGAAAGAAGAGGGGAAGCCTGAGATTGGTCTATAATGGAGCACAGTTTACTGCAGAGAACAACAGAAAGGCGAATAAAAAGGTCATTGTACAGCTGTGTTCTGATAGGTGACTCGTAGAACAAGGCCTGCATTAGAAATGGCCTTAAGTTAAAGAAGCAGTCAGTTAAAGTAAATAGGGGAAAGTTGGATACAGCTAGAAAACAAGACAACAGAAAATAGGAAAAGTTTTCACAAAAGTTTTGGGAAAGGTATAAGTGAATAAATAAATGAAGGGACTAAGTCACTAGAAACTTGAAAATTAATGGCTTTTCTCACTGAACTTTTGACTAAAAAAGTCCTAACAACAAATATGCAGGAAAAGCACACTGCGTATTCACAAACAGCAGGTGTGGATGGTATGAGGCTAAAGGGAATTATTTAATTAACTTTTCAATCTGGTGATTATTTTTAAGGTCCTGATGACAGACAGAAATGGCAAAAAACTCCAGGGGTGAAAGGTATCATTAGTTACAGTGAGTGCTGTGCTAGATCTGCAGTAGGTAAAAGCACTGTTGAGCTAAGAGCAGTGTGAGGCACGTCCCGAAACAAACAGATCTGTGATCTGGGGTCAGACCTGTGGTCTGTGGGAACCTTTCATATAGCCCAGCCTGCTCAGAGCAGCCGGTCTCTGTGCTAGCTCATTTTGCACAGCTGGTACAAGTGACTGTTGTGGAGGGGGGTGACGGAGTTCACGCTCTTTAACAAAGCTGCACGACTGTTGCTGCTTCAGCACTTGTCTGTGGTCTGGGAGTACATGCTGAGGTGAGACATGCTGTAATATGATGTAGGTTTCTTCTCACTTGATAAAGAGCAGGAAAATTACCTGCTCTGTGTGGGGACTGGTTAAGGTGTTGTCTAACCATCAGTTCTGTTAGTGAGCTCAGCCTGCATCTGTGCAAAGCAGAATTACTGCATTTTTGTACCTAAGGTTAATCTTGTAGCTGTATGAACTAGCCCATATTCAAACCACCTCTGAGTTTAGGTCAAATATATTTTAGTGAGGCCACAGCTGAGGGAAGGGCTACACTAAAGGCATGAGCTGAACATGCCTCTTGGCCCTGCTGTACTTGGTGATCTAGAAAAACTTGAATCTCTTTACTAAGAAAAATCACTTCAACTAAATATGTGAGAATGATGAGAAGGTTACCTTGGCTCAGCTACAGAAGATGATTTACCAGGATAGGAAGTGGTGAGAAAGAGGAACAGAGTAAGGGGAGGAGAGATTATAGTGCTTTTGCCCCATTGTCCCTGTCCAAGGCAGGGGTTTATGCTTTCCTTCACACCATGTGAGAGCATGCAGGCAGATGTGGCTTCTCATTCAGTCTGAAGCTGCAGCCAGCTTTGTTCAGTATCAAGGAAAGAACTAACTTCACCACAGAGAGTACCTTTTGGGAACCTGATGCATCTGGTAACAATAAATTGGTTAATCCATAAAGCTTCTTGAGTTCAAGTAAAGACTTCAGTTTGAATTTGATTAGAGATAACTTACTTTCAAAACATGCTTATTTCTGTACATCTGCTTTGAGACGGAGTAGCTATCATATCAGCGGGGGACCAGATAGAGAGTAATTATGAGAAAGGTAACAACAGTCTGCAACTAAGGCAAGAGACAGAACAGAGGAAATAAAAGAAGGGAGGGAGGGAGAGAAAAAAAATATTTACATGAGGAAAAGGAGGAAGAAAATAGTTACCAGTTGGTTTGTGCTGCACTGATAAAATGTCAGTCTCTAGATGTTTAACAGCTCTCCAGAGGAGATGAGAACACTTGTTTTACAAACTGAGATGATCAGCTTGATTTTCTAGGTTATCTGTGACAGATGTTATCAGTGGTTCACAGACCATAGGAAGAATCATCCAACCAGACCAAAGTAAAATGGAAGTTAAAATACAGAAAGCATCAGACCAGGCAGAAGTAAAATAGAAGTCAAAATACAGGAAGTATATGCAGGCAAAACTGCCTAAACTGCTCAAGAGGCATATAAAGGAGTCAGCTAAAAATACCAGCTTGTACTTGGTAGTAGTGAGAGGTGGATTCTCAACTAGAAGGATGGTGACAACATAACAGTAACACAGTTACATTAGTACTGTCTGACTTTAGATTGTCACTGCATAATCACTGCCACATGTCTGCGTGCTTCACAACATAAAGTTATAGATAACCTGAACCTTCTTGCCAAGTCAGGCAAATGGTGGTTAATTCTACCAAATGTGGGCAGAACGATCCTTTTACAGAGCAATACCTCCCATGCAGAGCTGCTTGCCCTGCTTTCTTCCACCAGACTCTAGATAGCTGCCCTTTTTTGACACCTACTTCCAAAGTTCATGATCCACAGGCTTACTGTTAAAATCAGATTTTTGAGGAAGTGAATCACCTTTTCTAAACAGCAAGCATACAAAGCTTCCCCAAAGCTCAGAAAAGGTTTTAGAGTTTCAAAATTAGTTTATACAAATTATTCTAATGACACCCTAACACACTATTGCTGATGATTGTTACTTTTATCCCTCTACTAGCTAGCAACTGGAAGAGCACTGCCTGAGAGAGCATGGCCTGTCAGAGGGATCTGACACTGATCCCACATCCAATCTAAAAATCTGCCTCATAAGTTTTTTTTTAAATAGTCTCAACTGATGTAAGTTTTCATTCTTTAGTCCTCATTGCTATTAATAGAGCTACATCAATTTGCAGCTGCTTAGCACCTGGCCCAGCGATTTTTATTTTTTTAATCAGAATGAAAGCCTCATTTATCCATTGCTCTCACTTTGGGACAGCAGTACCTTCCACAGATGTGGCTGCTCAGATTCCCATCAGGAGCTTCTACCCCGAACATTTTATTTGCATCACAATCACAATACATTCACATGCCTCATGCAGTAGGACACAGTACACAAGTGCATAAGGAGGGCTGAGCTGCTTCTTTAAGCTATATTATATCATAACTTGATTTAAAGATACATTTTGGCTTGCAAAGGGCAGTCTGAAGGTTTTAGCAGCTCTGGGACCAAAAGGAATGTGCCTGTAAAATATACTGTGCTGCTTCTACTTGTCTATCACTTGCCTATTTTTATTGCAGAATTATTTTATAAAATAAAACCTCAACAGAAATGGATGAAAGATTGGGAAGTTTCAGATTTATTAGCATACTGACCAGAAAGAGAAGATTTAATAGAGTTTTTTGGTTTTGTTGGGTTTTTTTTTGTTTGTTTTTTTTTTGTTTTTTTTTGTCTTGTTTGGCTTCCTTTGATGAGCTGACAGTAAGTGAACCATTGTTTAACACTGGCCCTGCTCTAAAATAGCTTTATGAGAATGAGAAATTTATGGTGTGAAACTAAGGAATACAGAGGAGCATTATACCAAAAGGAAAAAAAAAAACAAAAACCCTGAAAACAACTGTAACTAGAGTTACAATTCTACACTACTGAGAACTGCATTTGCTATAACTGAAGTTTGCATTTAGGAAGACATTCTGAAAATCTGCCTTCCTCTCCACCACCATAGCCCAACACACTGGAAAAAAACAGAGTTCTCATCTGAGAACATTACTGGAGGACAAGAATAAGCACAGAACGTTTATGCTTCCTAACCTGGCAATGCCTTTCGGTGACTGACCTAAATTCCGTGTACTTGGAGGGCTAACAAGTGAGAAGGTGGCATTCACTGACCAGGGAGAAAGAGATTAGGGAACAGGAAATTTGTTGAATATATGATTTTATGGTATGCTCTGCACTTTTGCATGTTTACATGTGAAATGCAAGCAACAAACCCAGAATTTATGAATCTCATCTTAAAGGATGGTGGAAATCTTCAAGCATTCTTACAGAAGAGTCTCCACTTGAAATACTGGTGTTATTATTTCCTTGGTGAAGATACACTAGCCATGATAAACATCAGTCAGTGCACACTGCTATTTTAGTAAGCTGAAACAGTAACAGTTATGTGATCTGTTTTCTTCCTGAAAATTTTTGGGCCACAGTGTGAATTTTTCTGCTTACCTACATTGCTTGCCTAATGTTTTGCTGTGCAGAGGAAAGCTAGTATACTGCAAATACCATGTTATGTAGTGTCATTTTATGTCTCTTCCTGGTCTCCCATAAAGTGTAATCAACGTGCATGCACAATGAACCGTGTGCAGCATGAAACCAGAAGAGTCCGTAGGATAAATGTTGGTTTTCCTCACTGCTTTTCCAGAGCTTTATTGTACACAGGTAAAACATGAATACATTTATCTTACTGACTGCCACCTTTGTAAAATCGTTTTTTGCTATCCCATGCCATTTAGCATCATTACAGTTAGTTGGCATACCTAGCCAAGACTGCAAGTTATTGTGTGCACAACAGAAAATGCATCCTGTATTTGTCAAAGAGCTGGGAAGGAAGAGTGGGAGCAAGATACTTGGGTCAATAAAAATAATGGTAAGGATTCTTAATTTCTTAACTCTTTAGGATAAAATAAATGCAGAACAATTTCCTAGCACTTACAGAGATTTATCTCACACATACAGTATAAAACTCATCCACTCAATAATCTGAAGAAGCATATATAACAAAATAGATATCTGATATATATGTACAGATCTCTACAGTAACATTATAAATTCTCTCAAAGTAAAATGAATTTAGATTAAGTGTTACTCCCAAGTACAATTATTTGCATAGGCATTAAGAAGACATAAATATAAAAAAAAACAAAGTAAGTATTCCATTTCTTAAACAGGTAGCTAACACTATTTTCATGTATTTCAAGGTATTTGTCAGGCTTATACCATTTAACAATATTAAAATGTAAGTATTGAGCTATCTCCTTCTCAGATGGACACATGCAAAAGAAACAAAACACTCTTTGGGATATGCATGTAGAGCAGAACGATAGCAGGTCACCTAGTCCTTCAAGACTTTTAAACAGCTGCTTCAGCCAAATATTACACATTGCAAGACCAAACCAAAGTTCTCTTCTTCCTTTCACAAAGTTGTAAATCTATTAGGCCATTTGGCTGTGAGAAAGAAGTTTTAGAAGCATACCTCTGCTTTAACCCCCCTTACCTACAGGAATGGTCATTCCATGGATTTTGTCTGCCCAGCCAGCATAATACCTCAGGGTTTTTATAACTCCCTGAAGATCTACATAGAAAGCTTGCAAGAAGGGCTTGCCACTGTTCAGTGATTCCATAGTCTAGAGGACAAGAAAAAGTTAAGAGATATAAGCACAGAAGCATTTTGTACCTCAGTATGCAATGTCTTAACAGCTCTTCAGTCATGACAAAGATTTTAATGAAGACCAACCAGTTATGCCTTGGCATAGTCTTAACCCAGGAAGTTCAGAACAACTATCTGATCCCCTTTGTTACTTCTTCNAAAAAATCTGATTCCCTATAGAGTATTCTGGAGTGAATCGTTTTAAGAATGTGTGTATGCATGTGTGTTGCATGTGTCTGTCTGTCTCTTTTGTGGGTTTGTGTGTGTATCCACATGCATGTACATGTGCCTGTGTCTATTTGGACCTAACAGGCACTCTGTTATATATCTGTGTCCAGATATACAAACACTAAATTGCTTTAATCAAGAGCCAAGAAAAAAAAAATGCCTGTCAAAGTAAGTTCTGTTATGCTAACGATAACAGCTGAGAAGGGGCTCCTTGTAACCCCATATTAATGATCTGAATCCATAAAGAGAAGAATGGACATATCCCTCTTTATATAATTGATGTGAATATAAAAATTTCTCTATACGGCTGCCAAGACTCCTGCTGAGGTCTGAGATATCTGTACTGTACAGCCAGTGTATTTATTGCCATCAAATAAACAAACTCTCCTCTAGGGAAGCTCATAAATTAACAAGCTAATGCTTTTATTTTTAAGTTAATATTCCACTTTTTAAAGTATCTTATAAGCTATCCTCTTAAGGGTTCCTAAGATCATTTAGCAAAAAGAATCCAATAAAATATCATAAGATTTTGAGCAGCTTAACTCTTTCTCAATAGCTGTCTAATAGAAATCATTAAGAATGGGCAAAGTACACCCATGTGTAACACACCAACTATCAAATGAGTTTCTATAGAGAAGAATGGAGCCCTAATTCTGCACTGACTTATATTCCCAGGAGCAATTAATGGCATTGCCTGCAGTGCAGTTCAGCAAAGAACTTGGCTCTAGAAATAAAAATCAAATGACAGGCAGAGTAAACTTGATTTGCTGTGCACTTCCTTCTCCCTGTGGCGATTTTACAGTATACGCTGGTGGTAAGATGATTTAAGTGTTGACAAAGCTGGAATTAAGATGTTCATCAGCTTAGTTCAAAGCACTTGACATGCGGAAAACAACATTAACAATGCCACCGCTTAGATGGCTTCACACAGGAGTGCAATAGTGCAGTACCCAGAATTCATGTTACCAGCTGAGACACAGCAAGCATTTCACCTGCCGTTTCATTCACATCTGCAGAAATCGCCCACTCTTACACTTTTTAGTTTAGAAAAGTTACAAGTGTGTGTAACAGGCATACTTGTGTGGGCACATCCGTTCATTTGTCTGATGTCCAATTTAAAGCTCGTTTTTGAGTCAGTCAGAAGACTCCTGTTGACTTCTGTGAGTTTTAGATTAGGTCTTAAGTAGAAAATCAGCCATCTTAGTCATCAAGCTGTGTAGTTTTCAAATATAATTGGTATTATCACACTTCGGTACAAATTTGCTCTCTGAATGTAAAACTGACAGGTGATT
This sequence comes from Psilopogon haemacephalus, assembly GCA_013396835.1. Taxonomy (NCBI): domain Eukaryota; kingdom Metazoa; phylum Chordata; class Aves; order Piciformes; family Megalaimidae; genus Psilopogon; species Psilopogon haemacephalus. The sequence goes on along the minus strand of VWZI01008402.1, from coordinate 825,971 downwards.
TGACTGTTGATTTTCATGTGCCACTTACAGCAAGAATTGCCCTGTCTCTTTCAACCAAGTCTGCTAGCTTGTCCAAAAGGTGTCCTCTTTCTGATGCATCCATTCTCCTCCAAACTGAACCCAGGGAAAAAGCAAGGCGAGCTGCCCTCACTGCTTTGTCCGTATCAACCTGTCAAAAAGGAAGAAAAAAATCAAAGGCACTGAGGTAAATAAATCACCAGGCTTTGGAAATTGCTGTTGTACAGCCTTAGTTACATGATGGATTTTGGAACTGTTGTTAGTAAAGAACTGTCCAGCGGTGCTATTCTGGACTTGTTTTGATCTCTTTATCCATTTCTACCCAGTCATGCAATGTATTACCTTGTCAGCTTCCTGGATCTCACAGATCTGCTCTCCCGTTGCTGGATTATATACTGGGAATATCCTCCCACATTCAGAATTTTGCCACTCATTATTGATGAAAATCTAGAAAAGTAAGAGAAGTCATTAGTCCTCCCGCACAAGTAAACAATAATGTATATAACCACAGACTCCTGGGAAAGGCTGTGGATTCTAATACAAAAGAGCTGAAGCTTAGTTAAGCCTGTGAAGATGATAGGTTTTAGGAGTTAAGGCTAAGGGTCACACCTTGACATCTTTCTGTGTTCTGTGACAGTGTCACTACAGAAGCAACATCAAACACTGAATAACTTGTTTGACATTCAAATTTTGCTCGTAAACTGTAGCAAACTAAAAAAAAAAAAAAAGCCTGTATCAGAGAAAAAGCCTTGAAACTGATGAAGACAAGACAAGGATTTGAGTAATCGTTCAGTTCAGTAAGTAAACATTTGGTCACTGATACAACCCAGTCAAGGCTGAATAATCTCAAACATCACAGTTCTTCAATACACAGCCAGCTGATTATGGCTTCAGTGATGGCTTGCAGCACAGAATTAACTTGCCTGTCTGCTTGGAACAATGGAAATTGTTCAGTTCTGTCAGTGTTGACATAATTTTAATTGTCACGGACAACTCAAATCTGCATTTTAATGATGTTGACAACTGTCTTGAGTGAGGTTCTTTTTACTGATAGTTGCATGCATGCCAGTTCTATTTTACTGAAAGACTTTCAAAAACAGAATGCAGTTAATTTTTAGCAAATAGAGATGTCAGTCTAGGAAAATGACTGAATATAAAGTTTTGCAGGTGTTCAGACTCTTCCTGTCCTTACAGTCTTTCTAAGAAAGTTTTCAAAAGGTCCATGTACCATATGGGTTCCCTGGAGATCAGGTATCAATGCTTTTTTTATTGTATTGCATGAGATATAACTTTAAATGTGTAAGGGGAGTTTCTGGCCTCACTGAAATCAATAGATATTTTACCAATTACTTAAGTGGAGACAGGGGTTCATGCCTAGAATGGGTGTGGGTTTTTTTTTTTCATGAGGGCTTAAGTTGTCTTTATAGAGACTGGGACCTTCCTCTGGTTAAAGCAAAGCCTCATACTCCATACAGATACTACAGCTTTGGAAGAATAGGAAGCTAAGGGACTCTCTGAAAGATCCAGGAGTCTCAGTTCTAATCACATAGTGGAAACTGGCCTATCTTGTTAGGTCATTATATTAAGTATCAGTACAGCTTCCTCACAGAACTACCTAAACAAAAATCTCACACACATTAAGCAGACTAAGCACCACAAACAACTTGTCCAGAGTAGTACTTTGCCATCTCTTCATTCTTGCACTTTCTGCTGCCTTACTGCCATGCAATAAGGCAGCTGTTATCTTTGCACTGGTACATGGCTCAGGTCAGCCACGTCTCTGAGAGACAATGTAAGACAGTTCATATGTAAGGACTTTGCTTAAATGATGTTAGGTCATTGGTTCCTTTTTTGTTTGTTCTCTTTATAGCAATGTTTGATGTGTCAAGACCAGGACAAAAAAAAAAAAAATTACATGTTTTTTAAGTTAAAATGAAGGAAATGTAATACCTGCCTTTTTCTAGTCAAAGAATAGTATGACAGAATGATTAATCAGCTGCTGATTTTTTAGACTCGAAATAGTGCAATAAGGATAACCACACCAACCTGCCAACCAAGTAGTTTAAAACTTACTCTAGCTTACATGTTGCAACTTGTCTGATGGCAAAAAAAGATCAGCATTGAAACTCTAGGTGTTTAAGCATAGAGGATCACCAAAGTTTTAACATATTTGTAATGAAAGGAAGCATGAGAAGAAAATGATCTGAGAAAAAAAACCCAAACACTATTCTAGCCAAAATAAACCCAAACAGCCAGGAGGAAATACAGTCAGAATACTCAAGATGAACAGTTGCAACACCAAAGGGCATAAGGTGTCTGTAAAAGAAAAGAACATGGTGAGAACACTGGTGTGCCTCTGCATTTTAAATAAAGAAACTGCATGCTCCTATTTGCACATGAAGGCGAAGTGTAGCGTTTTCTGTTATCAGACATGAGCTTGCTCAACCTGTTCTCCAAGACAAGTGGAGAATACATGGATGTCTTCTTCTCAGCAGGGCTTATTAGCTCAGGCTCAGTGCCACACTAACTGCAGTGACATAGCTTCTGGTTTGGAGCTGACTCACATCCAGCTGACAGGACATGGGCAGAAGGAACCTGTGCCTGTCTGGAAAATGACTCTGGTAATGTTAACAGCTGTGCACAGAAACCAACACTTAGACATGCTTCTGCTTTTATGGATGCTTCCATTGTGTTTCCTCATCTTCGAAGTGCCTCTAGCCTCAGCAGTTTCACTGTGTGCCCTTCCGTCTATTTCAGAGTCCCTCCTCCTTTTACTTTCCTTATTTTTTATTTGTTTGTTTGTTTTTATTTTCAAAGGTAGCTGGACCCAGGACCTACTGCACCATTATCCATCTATCACTTTCTTTACAAACGGAATTTACCTCAAATTTGTTCATGCCTTTGGACTGTAAGCTACTCAGACCACTGGTGGTTCTTCTTGCTCAGTCATCACATTGCTTTGCAAACTCAAGTCCTGGTCCCCATTAGGGCATTGTGGAACTAACTCAGCCAAAATAACATGATGAAAGGATCACCTCTATCATCTCTAGTGACTAACACCATCAGCTGAAATCCTCCAATTTATCATTGTAATTTTTTAGACTGTAAGTGAAACAAATAGTGAAATTTGTGACCTGTGTGGGAGAAGCATTTTACTGTTATCCTTTCCATTGAGTTCAGTGAAGTTAACTCCATGCCTGGAGTGGGGCATGTGTGTGTGTGTGTGCACACTGGGGAGTGAGGGAAAGGGAGAAAAGCTTGCAACTTCAGGATCAGATGGCCAAAGGAGGTGTAGGGATGTTTGTTTAAGGTTACAGTACATACATAAACATGTAAGTTCCTCATATAATCAGTTTTGAAAGAATAAAACAGTTGGGTTGATTACAAGAACACCCACATATCACTGTGCAACACCCACAATTCAGTACTCTTTCCTTATAGGAATTGCCTGTTATTTTCAAAAGGTTTTAAAAAATGTTAAGTATGTTCTGTTGGGATGAACACCAATCATCAGGTTTGTTGGTACACAGGACACACAGTTGTTCTTAAAATACATTTCACCATAGAAAAAGAAGAAATGCCCTGGAATTACATAAGAGTGTTGCAGTTCAAGCTGGCTGCAACTATAATGTGTATTATTTAGGGGAAAAAACCAAACCAAAACAAAAAAAACCAGCAATAGATATTTCAGATAGAACATGGGTAGAATCTATTTGGCATGAAGTTAGAGCTGAAGGCAAGAGAAATTGCTACTGTTAATGGTTAATGTTAGTTTCTTCCTGTTCCACTTTCTATAAACAAGGTATTGCCTATACAAGCTCATTACTGTAAACTGAGCACGTTTAAATTGGCAGTAAAATCAGAGTATTTACTCTAGTGCACAAATAAAGTACCTAGTCCCATATTTTGGAACAGGTTCAAGTCTTGAAATTCAGCAGCTGGCAGCTTTACAAGCAAAACCTTACACTTAAATAACTCACTTTTGAAAGTTTTAGGTGTTCTGTGTCAGGTAGTACCATTCAGCAGATATCCCCTACCACCAAGACACAGATTCTTTTGCAATAAATTTGCATTCATAGGGGCTTTTATAACTCTTCCAGCAGTACTGACTCAAATGGCTGTTGATTAAATGTATATATCCTGTACATTTAATCTGACTTTCATTATGGCCACTTCGTAAAAATGCCATGAAATGGACAAGTGATGACACATTGCAAGAACAAGGAATCCCTGCAAAGCCTCAATTTTTTTTTTCTGCCTTATTTATAGTGACCATGGTAAAGGCTGACTCTAAATCAAGGAGAATATTTGACAGCAAATGTTCCTATCTATGGATTATATATAACCCATCCTAAACACCAGATGGAAAAGAGGTAACCCTAGAAAAAAAGAAGGGTTTGCTTCCATGTAAATCATGCTACAAATTGGACAACACCCAGTGAGTTCATTGTTCAACCTCAATTGTGAAGGCTATTCACGTTTATTATTACTCTGGAATCAATGTTAATTAAGGCTGACTGGGGCTATAAATCAGCCTTTGGTTTTTACAAGTTAATTCAGCATTAAGCATATATATGTAAATAAAAGGTAACTGATTAACCATGAGTTTTGTAGGAGCTACTGAGGTAATTTGTTTTTGTTTGAGTCCCAGTGTTACCTTTTGTGATTTGCAGTAAGGAAAAGTATACGGTGTGTCATGTATTTGCTGTGTGATATTGTGACTAGTTAAGTAATAGGGTCTGTTGGGTGCTCCCAACAGAACTGTGCCAAAAATGCAAAAGGAAAGACACATTTGAAAATTTTGGAACACATGAATATTTAGTTTGCCATCCACTCTCAGGGGAGCAAATATCTCCAATAATGTCAGAGCAGGAAGAGAAAAGGCAAACCTCCTTGTTTTACTTAGGTGTCCCTGTCATTACAGTGATTTGGCCAAGAACAAATCCAACTGGCAAAATGGACAATGCCTCTTGTAGTGAGAAATCTGGCTACAGCTGATGTACAGTAGACTAAGGAGAAAAATAAATACTGTTTGTTCAGTAGCAATGCAACATGCAGAACAGGGCAGAAACTGAGGTAGCAGAGGGTAAGGGGATAAGGAAGTTTTGAACGGCCTTTACAGTGTAATAGATGCAGTTAGAAGGTGCCAGCTGCCCACGTGAATGTGACCTTCAAGTGTCATCATTCCCATGAGATCTTATCCTAAATGTCTCTTGATAATTTCTGTTCATTTCCAAATGAAAGATGGAGAGGGCATGGCATTTTCCTAAAAGAACAGGCACATCTCCCCTAGTATTTACGATAACGCCTCTCTCCCACACACATGTTCTCATAGCCCTTCTGGTAGACGTTTCTGAGATATTCGGCCCACCATATATTCCCTAGGTTCAAATTCTGTCAGTGGTTAGCTGCATACAACTACTGTTGACAGAGATCTGTAGGACTAATCAAGGAAGCAATCTGACCTATCCTACAAGGCACATGTCTGCTCAGAGACTTTCAGACTCCATATGATATAAAAAAGTACTCGAAGGAAAAGTAAAATTCAATGTTATCATGTAAGTATTCAAGTTACTTTCAGACTCTGCTGACCAGTAGTTGGAAGGAAATCATATACTGCATTTTGCATAAGACCTGTATTTCAGAAGCATCATGCAGTTAGTCAAATAGCATTTTTGGATGCTCATCAGTTTTGAAATCAAGCCAGGAGTAAATGTTTTTAGCATAAATCAAAGCGAATTAAGCTTTGAAAATAAATAACGACAATATCTTGTTTAAGTAGCCATCTGTCCCTGTTGGCTTACTAATAATTAGCCACTTAACGTTTATTTCAAACCATGCAGGTAATTGGAGTGATAAATGTATAAAACCAGGCTAAACAACCTGATCTGCAATGCAGTAGCAGCACAATTTAGAGCAGGGAGAAAATGGATAGGATTTTCTGTTTTCATCACTATTTACCACTGAGGAGGTACTAATGACTCTTTTTGTGAGTGTGTGTACAAATATAAATATAATTACTTAAAATGCAGCACAGATCTAATACCTCCCTTGCAGCTCTTACTTGAATGAGGTTTGGTTTCGTGGCACTACAGATTCCCTCTGATGTTCACCCGGGGGCTAGCCCTGGGTTTGAAAAATGCAGCTGATTTTAAAACTCACTGGAGATTCCTGTATGCTCACTCCTCTTTTGTATTGTCCTCTTTTAAAATTTGGGCTCCTTTAACTCATAAGAGTAATCAACACAATACAGGTGGCAACAATATAACTTTTCATTTCCTTTCTTGAAAATGGTCTTAAATGATGTGCAAGTGAAATGATGAACTACATTCTTAACTTGATATTGCTTCATGATGATGTCATCATCATTCTTCAGGCTCCCCAGCTGTATAAGTAAGAACTTCAGCCAGTGAACAGACAGTGGCCTAGCATTAGCTCTTTGGAAATGGAATTATTTTCCCATGGATTTAATAAACAATGTTTTTGTGCTGTTGCAGCTCCAGAAATGTTTTTTGGTACAGGAAGAGGATTTTAACATCCCAATAATAATGGCTTCCCACAGGAGAAATGGTTCTGGATGAATGGAGGAAGGAATGGGAATTTCCTAACTCAATTGATTTAGTAGCTGGTTATGGTTTCATTCCATCAAAGATATTTTTTTCATATGTGACTTTCTCCTTAGAGAGCTTTTGACATTAAATCTGCAAGGATGGGGGAGGGGGGTATCAGATGCTGAAGTACTTTACAAAAGAATCACAGCTGTTTGGCCCTCAGCATCTTCTCATAGCTGGAGGCATTAAGAAATACATAATGACACTTTTTAAAATTTTGTTTTGGTTTTGGTGGGGAGGGACATACAACAATTTTAGAGGCATGCGAAAAATCCAGCAGCAGCATTTCCCTTGGTAAATAGTGCACAACATCACAGATACTGGGCACCTGTGCCTCAGTCTGGTCAGGAAATTTCATATCCTTTCCCATCTCAGCAACTTCATTTCCTCTCCTTTGGAAACATTTCAAGGGTCCTAACGATTAGTGCAATTGTAAGAGAATGAAGTAGAAGGGACTGCCAATCCGAGGTGCAGCTTGTTTATTTTCTCAAGCTTTGTGTTGCTTCAATTTTATGGCTGCCTTGATACAACAAATCTCTTACATTCTAGCCAGACCGTGTAGCGGGACACCCCTGGGAGTAACTGGAAATCAACAGCTGCCTATAGAATCAGCGAAAACCTGGTTCATAAGTAGGCACTAGAAAAGCAAAAGCCAACCCCAGCAGACTGATTGCTGACTGGCCAGCAACTGATCAGCAGTGTTATTTTTTTCTGTTTTTGAGAAGAGGATTGTTAGGTGAACAGCAAGAGCCACTGCTCCTCATTGGCAGGTCACTAATAGTGAACAGACTTTAAGGACAACCTTTCCAAATGTTCTCAGTGCAGCATCCTGTTTCTCAACGCCTTCCACAAATGAGCTTTTCATTGGGCAGTGCCAATGATTGTGTTGCTTTCAAAAGATAAGCCTACATAAATGAAAGTGGGTAGGTTGGTTTGAGCACACCAACACCAGAGATTATCAAGTTGTTCATTACAGTTAACACAGAGCAGCATTAGTCCTGCACAAGCTACCCAATTTTGGTTCTTGTAATAAGATGACTTTGAAATGTGGAGGAACTGTAATTGCTTTAAGAGGAGTAACTGTGAACTGTACATGAGTAACACTGAACTTTGCACCTAACTTCATTACGGCAAGCAAGCTGCTGTGGACAGAGATGGTTTTCAGCCACTAGAGGTCCAGTCCCACCCACAGTAAAATAGAAAGAAAACTCCAACTGGTTTCCATGGAAGCCTAATCAGGTTCCAGTTGATGAAAAGAAAGCAGCTTCCAGAGGGATTTTAATACTGGGAGACAAAGTTGTTTCACTGGAAACTTGATACCTGCTCTAGAGCCTGTGAGGTCTGCAAAAGCCAAACAAAATGAGAATATGTTGATTTTTATTTTTCTTGACTACTGTGTTGTCCTGGCTCCCTCCTCCTCCTTATCTCACACCCTCCTCATCTAAAAATAAAATAAAATAAAATAAAATTTAAAAAGTATTTGCAAAGGAAGAGTGTTCTGGGGGCTTTGATCTTTTAAAAACCTTATTTGAACCTCAGAGCCAGAAGGATATGGTCATGACTTTTAGACACAGTCTACCATAAATAGAGGTTTCCTTTATAAACTCAAGCTTGGAATTTCACTCAAAAGATCTAGAGTCCAAACTTAAGCATTTACTGAGGGGGCTGGAGAATTTTAACATTTATAAATATATTACAGCAGGGGAGGATCAAGAACATCAACTCGGAAATAAAATGCACAAGGAGTGAATGAGTCTGTCAGCACAGCAGTACATCCACATCCAGCAGAATTACGTTTATGCAACACAAGTCCTACGCCAAGATGCATGCCTGGATGAGAAGACTAAAGTGTTCAGCTTTTCTGCTAACTTCCAAGTAGCAAGGTCTGAGCCAAGTCTACTGAAATAAAAAACAGTCCTTGACATCAGTGGAGTTTGTATCAGAAGCCAAGTATTTTAAGAGGTGAATACATCAGGGTCTCAGTGGCATTTCAGTGTGCATAACTGAAGTCACACTTCAGCCTGGCAGACATAAACTGGAAGAGGATGCATGAGATTGAGTACCTTATGGTGGCACCTTATGCAGCAGCTCAGTTTCTCTACATTGCCTGCAGGACAGGATGGAAAGCAAGAGTCACTCCCTCCAGGCAATACCACCACACTACCACTCTCCGGCCCCTGTAAGGGTCTGTCTCTCCAGTGCTGTTGCACTGGCCTGCTGATCTAGATATCTTGTTTAGGTGCTCAGGTACCTTGCTGAGCTAGGTCAGAGTTAGTGTAGGTTTGGGGAATGATACATAAGAAATAGGTGTGACTAGGAAGAGAAACTGGAGGAACCAGGATCTCGGAGCAGCAAATGGAATCGGGAGGAAAGGCCTGAAGCCTCCTGTCAGTCTGCTGTGAAAGTGGAATGTAACATGATTTTTTCTCCCCTTTGCCCCAAATCCTTCACACCAAATGTTTGACCTGCCCGTCTTCCTGTCTTAATTAGTCTTCTGTCCTTCTGGGAGTTGGGTCTGTTCTTTTGCAAATGACAGCACATCAGACAGGGGAAACCTGTCGTGTTTATTTTCTAAGCTGTAGGGGGCACCCATTTGAAAAAAAACTCCCATCTTATCTAAACGCTTTTGTTTGCATGATTTTGAATTAGGAAGTGTGAGTAATTAGTTAAGAAGATTAAATAAGTCTTAACAACATGCAGTAGCATGCTTACTTTCCTCCTCCTTCCCCCACCCCCCACCCCCCCAAGTATTTCCTGCACAAAACTCAGAGTGCCAAACTGTGATGATACCCTTTTCTGTGTCGCATGCTGGTACAGCATCCGTTATTTTAATTCAGTCTCATTATGGGACTATTTTGCACCTGGTTGGTCAAGAAAATTCATCTAACGAGAAGAAAGTGCAGATTCTATTGTCTGTTAAACTATACCCACCACAAACATTTTACTTCTTTTGGCTGCCTTACTAAACATGTGGGAAGAAACTCTGCTTACAACACATAAAGGCTTTCCTCAAAGTACTTGCCTTTCCCCCCCCCCCACA
>VWZI01008402.1:769009-816267 GCA_013396835.1 Psilopogon haemacephalus | reverse complement strand
ATTTCTCTGCTATTAGTAGCACAATACAGGTGCAATAGCACCTTTCCATAGCTCAGGTAATATTTTGTGTATTCCTCAGAAACTAAGCTCTTAAACTTTACTTATCCTTTCACTTGTGGGGCTCTTTATAATTGCTGGAGAAAAACATTTACTGTCTTGCTTAACTGCATCAGAAAACACTGTTTCTGAAGCCCAGAATGACTAAAACATTAAGTATGCTCTAAATTTCCAGTAATAACAAAGAAAAGCCATTACTGGGTGATTTGGGTAAGGATGGCAGCACTTTTTATGAAGTATGATCCTCTTTGTCATTTACTACAACTTTGAAAGTTAAATAATGAAAGATTTCTAAAAATCCATTAAATTAGGAGTGGAGAGATGGAAGTGTTTATTTACAGAATCAATTACTGGGCTGTCACTGGGCTTCAATGAAGTTGTGGCTATCAAGAACTTGATCCTGGAAACTGCCACAAGCACTCATTTGTAATGGTGGGAATGAGGAGGGGTTTGTACAAACAAGACTGCATTGTTTTCCTGTGTTTTGCATGATTTGTGCGCTGCAAGTCTTACATGTTCATTACATGTGACATAAACCAGCATGATCTATTTATTTGCACATGGGAAACACTTTCTGCCATTTCAAAGCATCTAGCAGATCATCACTTGTTGGCAACTGCCATTTTTAATGATCATCGCCAAAGAGTAAATTCTCACTTAGAAGTTGGCTATGCTGCACTATAGACAACACAGAAAAATGCAATGGGCAAATTTGTTTTGACTTAAAAGCTCTGTCTGAGAAAACTACCTTATAACTACACACGAGAAATTGCTGGAATGTCAACTCCATTTGCAGTGGCCCCTTTTGGCCTGATCACCCTCCCTGGCACGATAAATCACTGGCAAGATCCTTACCTTAACACGTTTGATCTCAGCTCAGCAAGACTTGGTTTTGATGTGAAGAACTCCAGATCTGTTAGGTCAGAGACAAATAGCAGAGCCACTGACCTGCAAAGTGCTAACTCTATATTAGACCCAAGTGAGCAGCCTTAAGCTCCTGGAAAGTTTGGCTTCACTTCTACTTTTCATCCTGAACATTTTCAAATGTTACTTTTAGCAACTTTTGCTAATTATGCCAGTGACTTTTCCTTTCATTTTGCACGTACAGAATCCATAAAAAGCCAAGGAAACAAATTGGCATGCAGTGTGAGAAGCATTATCTTGGATAACCTGATAGATTTATCTGCACCTTACAGCAACACAAAATAAAACTCAGTATTTATCAGTACATAAATGCCTTGTATTGATCCTTTTCTACCTAGTCCATACATAGTAGTATCAGAAATAATGATATGCACTAGTACCTTCATTAGGGGGATTTAAGGTGCCTGTATGTACATATCTATACATACAGAAATTCAAACTACTCCCAAAGGGAAAAAAAAACAAAAACAAAACAAAACACTAATGCAGCTTGTGATATCTGCATTCCCAAACCAAACTTTCACAAATACCAGTTTCGTGGCCACTTGCCTTTGCAGTCGTGGTTTGAAACTATTCCTCATTGTCCTGGTTAAATAGTCACTTATCTCTCACGATAGTAAGCAGGAGTGTTAGTCTACCAGAAAATTGGATGTTCGTAATGGGCTAGGGGGAAAATAGCTTTGCATCGTCAGCATTAAGCTAAATCACATTAAGTACCCACTTACAACACAGGGATTACCTCTTATGCCATCTTTGGTGAAAGCCTTTAAAATGAATTGTGTTTTTTAGAAAAAGCTGTGAGATAACAATTTCCAGAAGTCTGATTTAGAAATCCTTTTTGCTCAAGAATATGCAAAGGAACTCAACACCTGTCCTCTTACTGACTGCTGCAATGAAATCTCTCAGGCTGGAAATTCTTAATTAAAAGTATGGTGAAATTTATTTACTTAATTTACAATATTCTTCTAAAGAGAAAAAACCTTTAGCTAGATTCCCTTCCTCAGAGTTCAGTTCTGATTTCTCCTCCAGTTCTTTCTGTTGGAAATACATATTTCCAACATTACATATACAAAACTGGACCAGGCTGACTGGGGACAACTAGGCTGACTGTGGACAACTGGGCTTAAGCTGTCAAAGAAAGCATCCTGCTGTTCTTGGATACCTCACAAATTTACACCCCAAAGTACACTGTGGTGCTAAGACTAAAACTGGATGTGAAGGACTCTTTTGTAAGAGCGATTATAATCCCAAGAAAATAAAATACTTCAGGGTACAGAAAAATAATGCCCATATTTAATAGACTTTAACATTTTTATATATGACTGGCAAGCTACTCTGTACAGACATGTAGGCCTGGATGAAAAATGAGCCCTTCTATTTACTTTTAAATACAAGCAGGCTAACAACTTTAAGTGCGTAAATTAGAAACATGACCCTCACATTTTGCCAAACACGCAGCATTAAAAACTGGACTAAGGCAAACTCAAAACCTAACTATACAGAAATCTCCTTAAATGAACAAAATAGATCCTAAGTTCTATCAATAAAAAGCCTTCCTTAACAGCAAATATTCATATATCTATCCTTGATGGGTTTTTTCCCTATTTCCTGTAATTTTTTTTCCCCTTTCTAACCAAATTCCCTTTCTCTCTGCTGGAACCCCTTGTAATGATAACAGAGTGTGGGCATACCTCATTAGTCTCCCTGGAGTTTACAAGACAGGATTTATGCTCAGTGTAGTGAACACAATGACACATGATCACTGAGTAGCTAAAATCACTATCAAGATTTGAATCTGAGAAACTTTCCACCCAATAATTGCAAATGCTATTGGCACAGAAAGATATGTAAAGCAGTATTAACTGCAGTATACATGTTACCCAATGCTTGGCTTTCTGCGAGGAGCATACCAGTAACTCACCTTTTGTGAAGGTTAATTTCAGGCAGCCTTTGGCAGTTATCTGGTATAAGGTATGTCACCAATTCAATCCATTAAGTAATAACTAAATTCTCATGGGACCTGGCTGAAGTCAAATGTTGTTATTCCAGGTTCACTGCCTCTAGTCTCCCTGAAGACCATTTAGGCAAACAGCTGGAAGAGCTAACTACAAAGGTTCCTAGTCACAGGGAATCACTCTAGGAAAGCAGGTAAAGGATTCTAACCAGGCAAGAAGTTATCAAGGATTTGTCCCATTGCTCCCTCAAGGACAGAAATTAACTGAGACAGAGAGCAAGAGCATGAATAGGTTTGTGTTTCAGCTACTGTGTCTCAGAAGAGCTGTCCTGAACTATATTCCGCACTTGGATCCTTGGTTGTTATGCAAATAGCAGGGCCTTCTTTCTCCTTCCGTACCAGAGCACCTTACTAAAACCAAATCTGTGAAAAGCCAATAGAAACAATGCCAGAGACAAACACCTGAGTTTCCAGTATTGTCGCTGCATCACATCGATGAAAATACTCTTCCTAAATTAAAAATACAGGGTGGTGCAATACTGCAAACACCAGCTTTGTATCTTCCAGAAAAGCGGGCACTGCCTCCCAGACAACGTTCAAGGGAATAACAGGGTCAGCTTCTGACAAAGGGACACAGAAAGAGAATGAAGAGCACAAAGGAAGGGGTCTTTTCATCCATACTGTAGGTGCATGTAGAGGTGAGCACAAAGACAAGTGTGCAGTTAAGACTATATAGGATTGTAGTCATGCATTCACATGTAAAAGCTGGCTCTGAAATTCATCTGAATTTCTCTTTCCCAGAATAGCATGTACAAAAATACAGGGTTTATCTTCTAGTAGCCTGGCTGGTTTAGCAAGAGATCCTGACTCTGACACTGACCTACTGTCTGAATTAGTCATGGTTACACTCCCACAAATTTAAACCCCCCCATCTGTGAAGGAGCCTTGTCACCAGTTTTACAGTGAGACTGAATCAATTAATGCTTTCTAAAAGCTTCGATGGAAGGAGCAGAATATTAACACTTGCAGTTGAGTGATGCAAGCTAAAAATATCTTCAGTAATGTAACAAATGGATTTTGAAACCACTATCAAAGGGCTGAACTACCAAGACTAGGTCAGCAGCAGCACAGCTAACCCAGTCTCTTACAATTTTGGGTGGTCAAATGAAAAAGCACAACTTGATTCTCACCTCTCAGGAAAAGAACATCTCACAGACATCGCAAACACAGAAGAGGCCATTAAATAGCTATGGTAAAGAAAGTGTGATAAGGACAAAAAGAGGGAGACAACCAAAATATCAAGCACTGATGGAAAAGGGGTGAAGGCTTAGCCAGATGCCCATAAAAATGCATATACATGTTTCTCTGGTAAAAGACTGCTGTAACCATATGTGACAAATACAGAGAATAAAGCAAACCCTGTGATTTGGAAAGACAGGTGGTAATTTCTTGATAGTTTCTAACCACTCGAGTAAACTTAAATTATTCTGTTACAGCTGGAGAAAAAAAGCACACAAGAAAATGTAAAATGCATATGGTAAGGTATACCAGAAAGTTTTGAAAATACTCAGCGGGATCAGGACTTGCCTGGATGCAAAGAACATTTGAAATTAACTCCAAATATGTTTCAAACAAAGTGAAATGGCTCTTCTAAAGAAAACCAACTATGTATCCAACTGGGAGTTACATAAATGCCTTTATAGTCAACTTGATTTGAGAAGAAGTATTAAAACCAGTTTAAAACTAATTTCTATTTTAAAGACTCTTTATACTAGCAGAGTGATAAATAAGAGTGTGATACACTTTCATGGGAAGTGCTTTATTAGTCGAGCTGAAAAGACTGCACAGTTTTTCAGCTAACTAGATTACACTTCTCATCTAGGTCATCTTATAGTTAGAAAATAAAAGTGCAAATGCCTACAAACCAGCATAGAAATCTAAGTGTAAAAATGGGTGATTTGGACTGTACCACAGACAGGGAAAAAACCCTAGCATTTCTGAGCTTATGAGTGTGAGAATTATCATAGCCATACCACAGTTTCTAAGTATGACCTACGTAGGGATGACAAGTCAGGCTGCAGAGAGTGGGGAGTAGCTCTGTGTACAAGGAATTGCACGGGTATTTCTTGGAAGAGAAACAAAACACTTAACACAGAAACACAGATATAGAGGCAGTGAAGGATAATAGTAGGAGTGACTTCTGCATAAGAGCAACTGAAGTGGGAAAATAATATGAAGGCAGCAACATTGGTGCTAACCTAATTACATTTTAGTTCAGTGACAGATGCATTGATGAAATGTCCAGAGAACATAGAATCTTCTGTATTGTAATCTAAACAACATTTGACATAGTCCTTTCAAGGACTGGAAATTATGTCTGAACTCCTGAGAAATGGTTACCACATAAATAATTTCAGCTTCATTGAAGGAGAGAAACACATGAAGAAGCCGTACTCTCTGGGATACTAAACTTCAAGAAAGAAGTGATTTTTTTTTTTTTTTTTTTTTTTTTTTAAAGAGGAAGTAACTTAGAAACTCCCTGCTTGAAGCTAGGAAATTAAAATCCATAGAGTCAGCATGGAGGCTTAAGAATGTGAAAGAATAAAAGAAGATCTGTGTTCCCAAAGTAAAAACTGGGAAGCACAACCAAGAAAATAAATGGGGAGGCTAAGCAACCCTGAATTTAAAAGGCTGCAAAACACAAGATAAAAGTTAAAAATGCCTTCTAAGTATTCTGAAGAAAAATACCTAAATGGTAACATATATTAAACAGCCAAGAGAAGCCTAAGTTAGAAAGGTAAATATAGGCTGTGGGGGAGTCACTGGATTCTGAAAACAACCTTGCTCTGAAAGGTATAAAAGGGAGACTGAAGGTAATTCCAGAAGTGGCTGCTCACTTAGGGCCATCTTTATTGGCTATACCAAAGTAGATTATATTCATGGTCAAGACTTATTATGTGTTGTAGGGGCAAGGGAAAAGGAAAAAAAAAAATCAAAGCCACTAGTTTGAATGCTAGAATATGACAGGTAAAATCCTTGCCATGGGGAATCATCTTTCTTACAAAATCTAATACCATTGGTACACCCAAGATTATTTCAAGGCCATGTTCAAGCCAAGGGTCCTTCCGTCTCAGTTATGCTGCAGAGAGTTCAAATAAAGTTCCTGAAATAAATCCCAAATGCTTCACAGTTCTTCCAGTTTTCAAAAGCTGAGGCATCACGAACTGCAAAAAAAACCAAAAACACTAAGGATATACCAGAGTGGTGTGGGAGGTGATGAAGGTGGTGTATTGAGTAGTGTTTTCCCCACTGAAGCATGAGAGGACACCACCACAGTACAGACCTTGAATTACCTTCCAGCTGGAGAGCCCTGATTTAGATAAAATGTAAACTCGATATTCTGACCATCTCTACTCATCTGAGGCCAAATTTAAGGCAAGTTGACCTGCTTACAAGAGGATAAGACCAGCTTTTATATTACAGTTAAATAATACCTGTATTTATCTAAAATAGCAAGTATCTCATCTGCTTCGAAAATAAATCAGTTTCACTTTAGAGCAAAGTTTGTGTAAATATGCATTTGAAATTCCTGTAGAGATTGTTTTTGATAGTTTCTGATTCAAAACTGACAGATTTTGTGTAATCATTGCTAGATGACCAGAGCATGGTAAGAGAACAGTGCCTCCCTGGCATCCTCTTCACATCTGAGACCAGCAAAGAGCCTGCAACCTGTTCTTCTTTGCAAAAATTTCTACACCTCTATGACTTTCCACACAGATTTGTGTAACTCACTTATTTTAAATTGGGTCATACTGGAAATCTACATGAGAATTAGCAACATAGATCCTTTCTGTAACCACAAGTGCTCAGAATCCCTTTGGATTCTGAGTTAAGTTCAAAGTCTTCATTACCTATGAATCCTTCATAAATTAAGGTCAATATACTCTAGTGGTCAATGTGTGCCTTGTTTTTTTACCTCCAGCTGAGGTCAACTGAAATTGAGTTGACCTTAAACATTTTCATTTGGGTCACAGAATTTGATGTGGATGGGACTCTTCTCTGAAGCATTTTCCCACTTCAGTCCAACAAAGCTGGAATGTATTATGTTTCAAGCCATAAGGTAAAAATCTAGTTCGCTAGCTTCTCTGGGAAAGAAACTTGACTTCAAGCGACCAAGAATGAAGGCTGCCTTTTCTTTTGTCAGTTGAAGATTACTTCAGCAATACTATAGCAGCAACACTTTGATGTGGCTTCACATATCTCACTTTCAGTAATTAAGTACTCCTAAAGCTTAGTTACACTGCATAACTTAAAACTGATGTCTTGCAGTCACCTCACAAAGATAGATTGCTATTGGAAGTGATGAAAAATGCTGGTCAACAGAAACATGCATTTAGACAAATTCTGAAATATGGAACTTGTGTTTTGTAGAAAAAACATGAGATGTATGCAGTCTGAACAGGAATTCCTCTCTTTATTTGGGTAAACACAAAAGTAATGCATAATTGGGCCCTTAGATGGCAATTGTTTTTTCAGACTTCATCTTTCTCCATATAATAGTAGTAAGTCTTCACACACCTATTTATGCACTTACTTGTGCTTGAGTAGGGATGCCAGCACTCGTCAGAGGATTCCTCACTCAAGGACTGCACAGAACGGCAACTTCCTAAAGATTTTTTAGACTTCTATGCATCTGTGTTTGCATTGTATTTGCATAGCTTCCTTATAAAGTTGTCTCTGTATAAATGCATTTTTTGTCTCTCATTTTATTCAGCTAAAATATGATTGATATTTCGGCTGTTTGTTTTAGAGAGTTGAGTTCTACTTCTTAATACAACAAACAGATTAAAAATTCTGGGCTTTTTAGACGTGGTCAGAATTAAACAACTTCCAGAAAATAAACAGGGAAATGTTTACAATTCAGTTTAGGAAATATAGTTGCAAAACTGTAAAAGAAACGTAACTTTGTGCAGGAAGAATTTACGATATCGACCACTGAACTCCTCTTTTGCCATTTATCGTGGTAAACCTGTGAGATTTCTTGGAAGATAGTTAGTCAAATGAGGAACTGAGATGAATCAGTGGATACAATTTATTTAGACTTTTAAAAGGCTTTTGATGATAAAGTCCTTAGCAAGAGGCTATTAAGGAAAGTTAGTAACCATATGGTGAAAGATAAAGTCCTGCCATGGATTAAAAAGTGGTTAAGAGATAAGATAAAAAGTCTGAAAATAAATGGATAATTCTCCCTGGAAAGAGGTTAATAGCAAGGTCCTCCTCCATTACTGTGACTAGCAATCGATATCGTGGTTCACCTGCTTTTACAGATCAATAATAGTAGGGTACAGAGTTTGCAGACAAAAATATTCAGTTTAATCAGATTACTGAAGAAAACAGCATGAAGGCTGAAGTTTAAAAGCATCTGGACAACTCAAAGGTAGATAAAATTTTCCAAAAGTAGTAAATGCAAAGCAAAGCCTGTTGGAAGGAAGAGTTCACATTATGTTTAGATGCCAGTATGTTCCAAATCACAGAATCACCTGGTTGGAAAAGACCTTAAGATCACTGAGTCCAAACATAACCTAACATCTGCCTGCACACAACTGTTACATCATGTCCCTAAGCACGACATGCAAACATCTTATAAACACTTTCAGGAAGGGTGGGCAGCCTGTCCCAGTGCCTGATGACCCTTCTGGTGAAATGTTTCCCACTATCATATCTAAACCTCTCCTCATGCAATTGAGGCCATTTCCTCTCATCCACTTACCTGGAAGAAGAGGCTGGCACCCAACTCACTAAAAACTCCTTTCCAGGTAAGTTGTAAAGAGTAATGAGGTCTCTCCTCAGTCTCCTCTTCTCCAGGGGCTGAACAACCCCAACTCCCTCAGCTGCTTCTCACAGGACTTGTGTTCAAGACACCCCACTGCCCTGTTTTGGACGTGCTCCAGCATCTCACTGCCCTTGTTGTGAGTGGCCCAAAATTGAACACAGTACTCGAGGTGTGGCCTCAGCAGTGCAAAGTACAGCAGCAAGATCACTTCCCCAATGACCTGCACTATCTGTAGACTGCTTATTAAAGGCAACTGCTGATGTGAATTGTAAAGAACGGACAGCAAAGGGACATAGTAGTTTCACTGTGTGGTGCTCCCTGAAACAAAGCAGTTTATGGCAGTGAGTAACTTCAAACTAGGAGAGCCCTTTAAGGTCTATGGGAAACAACTTTGCATGGACAAGATAAGCAGATGTCATCAAGGGTTTTTTGATTGTTTGGACTGATTAGAAAACAGGGATACATCAAGACAGAAATTTATTACGGTGATGTAGCAGGATTGGTGAACTTCAGTGGGAAATGTTTCCAAAGGACAGAGTGGAATGCAGAGTTAAAAAGGGATTTATTTTTGTCAAGTATGCAAGTAGGGAGCCATACACGATATGAATTTGTCTGTGCTTCAGCTCATGCACTGATTATTACTGCCCTTCTGGGTTTTGGTGTGCCAATAAATACATGCATCTTTTGCAGCTGAATACTTAAAATCATACACATTTCTGTAAAGATGAGAAAAAAACACTCACTACATAGCTCTTGTCCTTCTGGGTATCACCTGTGCTTACAGACTGGGCAGGGGGAAGAAAACTTCCCCCTAGCCAGCAATATAGTATTGTACAGCTTGATGCGTTAAACCAGTTTGCATTTCCCCTAAACATTCAAATTTTCCCTAAAAATTCCACACAGCAACAGGTCCCTGCTGCAATAGTTACCTATAGCAATAATAGTAGTTAACACATAGTAGTTATCTGCAGCAGTTTTCTAGTTGTTGCCAGTTTCAGGCTGGAGCTTTCTGTATTTTTAATGCTTTTGAATGAACATGGATATAGCAGCTGTTTTGGAGTAAGAAAGGCAAAGGTCTGGATATGCATAAGACTACAACTGTTTCTTGATCCCTCATGCAAAACCTGAGCAAACTGGATTTGTGCAGAAGACCTTAATGGTTTGATAGGGCAGAAAGAATCCTATATGCAGGCTGTTAATTTAAAACAAGTGCATAAATAGTTGGCAATTGCTACATGCGTTGGTGGATGGTAATACTAACTACAAAGTGCGCACACTAGAAGAGAATTAATGATGCAGGTTTAAATAATCTAAATATACCATAAAACTTAGTATCTGATGACACCAGGGGACATATCTAGTGTCAGCTGATGTTGAAGTCTTCCATGAAGGGTTAAAGTAGGTGTTATAGTTGTCTACTCTTCATGCAAACACCTCTAATTTTCTGTGACCCATCTATTCTAAAGGGACAGTGCTCACTGAGCTGACCAAAAAGGCTAGCTGATTTCTGCGAGAGTCAGTCACAGAATCTGACTTCAAAAGACATTAAAAGGCTAGCTTGCTCAGGTGGGGAATAGCATGTATGAGTGTTGCTTATTTGAGCTTTGCTAAAGCTTGCCTTTGGATAAAAAAATGACAAAAATTCTGCATATTATTCTAAATAAAATAGATTTTTCTGCCTTCTATCTTAATGTCAGCACACACTGGAATTTTGGTGTTCTGCAGCATTAATTTCTGGGCAATGGCAGAAATGCCCTATAGGAATGAAAATACGGAAACTTGCTAACAAAACGCTTCAAACCCAAATGCTTATGACAAGAATTTGAAATGTATTTGTTAGTTCTTGTCTTCGCAGGAGCAGTTTGCCTACACTTAATAAAAACTGCTGCATACAGTTTTCTGCTGCAATGCTGGGTAGTTTGTCTGATCTGTGTTTGGCAACTGATCTGATGTTAGCCTGTAGTGTTAAGAGTACAGGCAGACTCTTGTACACAGGACAAAACCATATGGTCCTCAGCCAATTTATAAGGCATTGGTACAGAAACATTTCTGTGCCTCTGCACTGCCACAGCATCATAACTTCACCCCTTTAGAGTGCACCTTTACAGAAAGCTCTCAATATTCTTCAGCTTTTCCTCATGATAAAGTTCTTCAATGGGCAACCAAGAAGCAAAATGTAAAACATCCACCTGGTTTAGTGTCCCAACATGATGCAAATTGAGAATGTTTGTTCACTCAATTATTTGAATTAGTGACTGAGGTAGGACGGAACTCTAGGGTCCTCATTTTATACCAAGCTGGCTTTTAAAGTCAACATGACTTAAAACCACAATGAAAATACTTTGTAAAGTTGACTGTGATTATGTCATAGCAAAAGAAGGATAGCCACATCCTGTAGAAACACTTCTAGCTCCTCAGAGACAGCAGGAAGAAAATGCTGCAGAGGACTCAATCCACTGGGATGATTCCACACCTACTGCCACATACTAGGGAGACACCCTCAGAAGGTATCAGGTTCTCAGAACCATGTACTTTCTTTACAAAACACGCTAATAACATGCCTTTACTGGACTCATGGTATGGCTTATCTCATGCATATATTATGTTTCTGGACCTGCTCACTCTGTGAGAGTTTCTGATGTGCAGTTGACTTTTAGAGAAGTATGACCAGTTGCCGGGGAGAGGGCTGGATTCCCCTTCCTATGTGCTCCCTTACTTACAGAGCATAGCACTACCAACATGCTCCAGACAAGAAACTCTTGAGGAGGGCTTGCTGAGCCACGCAGCTGCAGAAACGACCTAATTCCAAGCAACGCTGGAAGATCCCCTGTTGTGCAGATGCAATCCCTCTCCAAATGTTAACAAGTAGAGAACTAAAGAGTCATAACAATGAAAAGAGACATAATCTTGCATGTAGCAGCTTTAGTACTTGCAGAAAAACTTTACCCACTGTGCATAACACTCATCTTCATGTCTAATCTGGATCCTATTCAGCAGTGCTTACTACACACTTTTAAACCATGTTAATTTTCACAGACACCATGCTAAAGTATTAAAAAGCTGGGGAAATTATTTCCAATGGCTGTTTCTTCAGAGAAGCATAGGCTGACTCCTAATAAGTCATAACAGTTATCACTGCACATCTAGCAAAAGCATGGCATTGTGTAACTTTCATCACTATATTTATTATTCCTGACCAATGAAAAACTCTGTGGCACCACATCAGGTGTACAGATCAGGAGGACTGAACACATGGTTCTCTGCTGACTCCAGTGACCTGCCAGAGGAATACTTCACAACTTTCAATAATTCTGATAAATAAGCGAATGCATGAAAATTACACAGGTAGTACTTCCTTTATCTATGTTCTTTGGAGAAGCTTACATAACAAACTCTAAACAGCAATGTAATGTTTCAAACACTAATGAATGCTAACTCTACTTTTTTTTCTGGTACCTAATACAAATCATCAACAAATCTTGCTTAGGGATAACTGAAATATCAACATGTCCTATCCTAAGAAAACTATTTCCCAATTTTAGAATTCCAAAAGCAGGGTTTAATTGGCAAAACATGTTAAAATTACTTCACTTAGTTTAAATGTCCACAGGTACCTCTATTTTTCATAAAGAATTAAATCCCAAATGGCTAGGATTTCACATTCAGAGACAGCTGTAATAAAGAGCTCCAAAATTGTGTGTCTTGGTTGTGTATTTAACATTCTCAGCTAACAAGCAGAAGCAAGGCTGCTAGGAATGCTTACAGATGTCTGATTTTACAAGGTTTGGAGTTGGTTTTTTGTTGTTTTTTTTTTTTTCCTAAAGTGCTGTAGTTTAATGTTATTTATTGTTTATGGAAGTTGTTTGTCATTTAAGACATGAAGTGACCACTCCCTCAAAAGAAAGAATCGAGTTACAATCCATTATTGCATTTTTTATTTGTTTTTCTTTGTAATAGGTGGGAAAGTAGATCCTGGATAAAAGTCATGCCCAAGACAAGACTCCCAGCTGAAGACTCCAATTATCTATAAATCACTTCTATTTCCTGCAGAGGAAGCGAAAAAGGAGGAAAGAGTAAGACAGGCAGAAGGAGACAGAAGATATGCTAAGTGAAATATCTGATACCTGTCCTAAACTAAATTTATCTCAAAAGCAACTTGATACACCCCAAAACCAAGCTTACAGGAAACATGTTGTTATTGTTTTTGGTTTAATGGTGAAATAAAATAACTTTCTTTTATTTGTTCCATTAGTACAAAATGTGTAACACCTTATGTATTTCCAAGACAATAGCACTATTTATTCTGGATTATTAAAGGTTACTATTCAGCTTAAATTCTCACAGATGTGGTTGCTGGTGATTGCTGTCTTTTAGATTTTCAGGACCAGTTTTTTAGTTTTAGACTAGAGAAACACAAGTACACTTATTACACAAACTGACTGTGACACTATTCTCAAGTATTACCCTCTGAACAGTCAAGAAACATTTTTTTACACTGAAACCAGCAATTAACAAAATTCTCACTGAATACCATTTGCACAGTATGATTGCTCCCAAAGCATAACGCCGCACAACATCAACTAACTACATTGCTTACTTATATTATTTTCAGAGAAATTACATGCTTGAAAACCTATGCACCTTTAAATTTGTGTACTGCAGTTTCCCTTAAAATTCAAGGAAATATGAAATTATCGGTTTTCCTCTGGAACACTCCTCTAGAACATGGAATTGTTGTAACAAATTAGAGGACAAATTAGNAAAAAAAAAAAAAAAAAAAGAGAAAATATGAAAAGCTTTTGAAGTGATATGAGGGGGAAAAAACCTACACTACATTGGCCAAAGTGAGTTTCCTATCAGCTTTAAAGCTCCTGAAGTTGTATTTCCAGTAGATAAAAACATTATCACCTTCTTCCAGTGCTGATGTGCTTACTGTCCTATTAAGTTACCCGGTAATTAGAAACAAAGTCTGACACATTGTAATCTGTTTATGTGATGCATCTGAAACTTCTCCAACAGAAATGAAAACATTCTTTAACTGAATATATCAAAGATGCAAATATTCAAAATATACAAACGAATTTTTTAAAAATCAAATTGCATTTACAAACAGATGACTGTAGTGAAAGTCCATTCTGATAGACAAAACCAGTTCAGTCTCTTAATACACCATGGAAAACCGGCATATTTTTTGTAAATTGCCCCAATGGGTTTGTTCTTAAACCTTTCTTGTGGAAATTAGTCTTAAAGGTTAGTAGGAAAAAATATGCCCTCTTGCAGTATTGTTCAAGGGTGTATTCAAATGTCACCGAAGTTAGTAGAGAGACCTGTTCCAGTGCTGTAACAACCTGGTAGTATTAAGAGTCCTTCAGGAATTGTAAAAGAGTCCCCTGGGTACACAGGGTAATTCCAGAAAGACAACAATTTTATTTTCTGATTGAGATAGACTGGTATGTATAGTAACTTTCTCTGAAGTACATCAAAAGCAAATGAAACTTATTCAAGAGCTACTGATTTTGCACTGAAAATAAACCCCAACAGCTCTGTACAAAATGTGTTTGAAGAGAAGTGGCAAAGCCAGTCCCGACAGATCTAATTTGCTTTTCAATTACTCTGTGTTTTTTCAGTACAGGGTAAAAATCTGTTTCCTTTATTACAGATTCCAGGCAGTCATTTCTTAGGTTGTTGGGGTTTGCTTTTGGCTGGGTTTTTTGGTTGTTCCCCACCACCACCCCTCCACAGCTCAACAATCAAATTGGTTAGGGCAGAATAAAACTGATTTAAGCAAAATTCCTCCTTTGGAGGGAAAGCCATGAATTTCCCTGTCAGAACAAACGAACACAACTTACCTTGGTGTATTTGATTTCAAGGTTGAGAGTGGGAGAAGGCAGCAGATGCAGAGATGCCATCAGAGCTGCAGGATCTGCCTTCACCTCCCCTGGCATCTCAATTTTACTGGAAGTCATAGTCTTGGGGGGATTTTATAGTACCACCGAGCCCCCCGCTCTGGCCTGATCTTGTGTTATGTTTTGGGCTGGTGTATGTGTGTACCCCCCCCCTCCAAAGACCAGCGCCGAAGACGTTGCTCTCGTCCTCTGTATATAGGCAGGTGTCAAGCCGGGTCTCTTCTTATTGGACATGGGGGCAGAAGCAGGGGGGCAGGTCCATCCTACCTAGGGGGAGAGCGGCACAGCCCCGCTTACTCAGCAGCGCAGCCGCTGCGCCCCCACCTCTCCTTCACCGCCTCACGTCCCGTCCCGAGTGCCAGGGATTCCCCTGGCAGCCCACGGACGGAAGAGAGTTCCTGAGCGCGGGTCCCTAGCTCCGTCCCGAAGAGCGGAACCGGAGAACCGATTCAGCGCTAGCGAGGGGTCACTAAAAGTGTCCCGCTCCCCGTCGTCTCCCCAGTGCCGGGCCGCGGCAGGGAGGCGCCGTGTCCGTGAGAGGCCAGCCGTGGTCTCGCGCCGCCCCGTCCGGGGCATTCTCTAGGAAACCCCCGGCAGTCCCGGCCGCCAGCGCCTTGGGGACTCCCGGCCGCGGCGGGGGGCGGCACTCGGGCAGCTCTGGTGCAGCGGGGAGGAGCGCGCGTGACAGCGACTCGCCAGCAGCATTGCCTTGCAGCCCGCCAAGGCGGGCAGGAGCCACCGCGCAGCCGGCGGCGGCGCAAGGCAAGGCAGCTCTTCACGGGGCCCTGGCCCCGGCGCGGTTGAGAGCGCGGGGCCGTCCCACAGCGCTGACGCTGGGCCGGCAGGCCGAAACCTCCGCGTCTGCCGCCGCTCCCCGGCCCTCTAGCGCCTCCCGCCACCTCCGCTCCGTTGCCCCTCCCGGCCGAGGGCTTCGGGCAGCACCTGGCGTCGCAGCCCTCCCCCGCTCCCACCACCGGCCGCGCATTCCCTCGCAGACGCCAGTCCACGCCAGCTTTGCTCGCAGCGCGCCCGATGCTCCCGGACCGCCTCGCTTTTATTTTTCCCGTAACTGACATGAAAGTGGTCGCGCGTGCCTGGTGACAGTGACTGATGGCGCGGACGACAGCCTACGCACCGGCTCGCCCCGCCGCAGCCATCCCCGGCCGCCTGCTGCCCTCTGCCGGCCACGTTACCGCCGACGCCCGTCGCTACGACAGGGGGCTCCAGCCGCCCTCGCTTCGCGCCCACTTCGTTCCACGCGGCCTGCCTCGCAGCGTGCAGGCCGCAGTGTTCCCCGCCTCGCGTCCTCTCAGCCCCTGGTGCTCCCCTCGCCTCCTGCCCGCCCCACGCCATGCCGGGGGTGACTGCCGTGCGTCTCGTTACCCCAGTTCTCGTGTCCCACGACATGGCTACTGCATGTCCACACCGAACTCCGGGATGGGCATCATTCCTGAGCTTTGTTCTCATGTGGCATAAAGGTCCAGACCTACCCCAGGTAGGCATTGCTGAACAGTGCTCCTTGTCCTGCACTGCGTTTGGGCTGGGATCACCCTTCTTACTGGTCTGTGGAGACAGTGCTCACAGAGTGAGATTCCTGCTTGCTCACTTCATGGAAAAGCACTGTACACTTTTCTCACTTCCCCTTGCAAGGTCCAACACTTACTGCCTTCTCCCTTCGGCTGGGGACTGTGCAGTGCTGCCTTTTCTCCTATCTTGCAGTGCTACTGCAGCCTGTGGTAGTCCAGAGACTGGGGACTAGTGGAGCACCTGGGTGCACCTCGGCTTCCTAAACTTCTCTTAGGAAAGAAAGCAATCAGGAGGAGCAGGTGCTAACTGCCAGGCCAAGTACTGCAGCCCAGATGTCAGTTTATCTTCTTCAGCAGAAGGAAGAGGCCTGGGTAGCAGAAGAATTTGTTCAAGAAACAGCCACCTGTTCCTGGCTATTATTTTATGGGGAGCCCTCTTAGTGGAGAGGCCACATCATGCAAGAGCTTGGGGATGTCATACAGTGGTTACTAGGACAGCAGCAGCCAAACAGCCAGATCTGCTACTCGCTGTCTCAAACACATCTTGTGCGTAGCAAGCAGCACACATGTGGTTGACATCTGTCCTAACTTGCAGGGTGAAACAGCAAATGGCTTGAGTTTGCACTCTGACTGGGCTGGTGAACAGCAGCAATTTATGGTCAAAGCCCTACATTCTCTCTGTCTAGCCTATTTTTGTTACTTTAGGCAAAATGAGTAAGGCTGTGCTTACCGATGCAAACACTCCCAACATTTTGAAACCTATCAGATGTTATGTTTTGAGATTACCATGTTGCAGGTAGATAAATAGAAAGGACACAAAAGCTACATCTGTCTAAAACTGGTAAATGAAAGCACCAAGAAATATCACACATGTCCTTTATATTGACCTGTTCAAGAATAAACAACAGGATCTGTCCATGTCTCAATTTTGTCACAATTCCTGCTTGATTCCTTGCTCTGTGTTTTATACATTTGAAGACAATTGAAAAGACTGTCCCAGCATTCTCTTGGTGTTTATACAGGAGCGTGGAACAAAGGCTGCTTCAGTACAGATACCACAAGACACAGTGCTATTCAAGTAATTTCAGGGATGATGTGCATACTTCTGTAAATTTCCAGCTCAGTAATGAAGAGATTGCAGATTTTACTTTCTCTCATTTTTCTTTCTTTTTTTTTTTTTTTTAACTTGACAGAGGAAATGGATCCATAATACTGTGCTGTAATGTGACATGCAGATCTGTCAAAATGTGACACTTGGGATGAGTGAGACTTTTAAACGTCAGAAATTCAATTTTTAATGGCACACTGGCAACACAGACCTAACACTTCATCACAAGGATGACACCTTCTAAGAGCTGTTTTAAAATAAATCAGAGTGAGGAAGTGCTCTTTGAAAAAGAGACTGCATTTAAACAAGTTTCAGAAAGGAGGAAACTGTGTAACAGTTTTTATTACTAAATCAAGTCAATAAAGTTCAGGAAACTTGATGAGAAGGGATTCCAGTGCACATGGACATGCTGTGCAAACCCACATGATCTGGAACTGCTGAAGCAACCTACATCAACTACTTGTATAAACCACATTGCTCTTACACCTAATAGCAAAAGTAAAAGCAGTCAGAGCCCACCCCATTTAGACTAACCACTACTTACACCTCGTTGGCAATCCCCAAGTGAAGAATGGCACCGCACTTACCACGCTGCAGGCATCTACAGCCAGCCTCACAGGGTCCCCCAGAAGTACATGGTGGATGTCTGCTGTTGCTCTTCCCAACAGGAAATTACCAAAGTTCCTACAGAAAAAAAAGGTGAAAACACCCAAACAAACAAAAACCTCCTAAGTTATTTTTCAGCTAAGATTTCCACTTATGAAATCTGAACTTAATTTTCTGATATGTATATATAGTAAAAGCTTCAGCCTCATGTGTCTTATTTTAATTGCCTGCTATTTTCATTACTGACCAAGATGGTAGCAAATGCTCTTCAAGGTATACTTGTATTTTAATTTATCTGCAAACATAAATCATATATTATTGCACTTTTTTCCTCTAGGTTAATTGAATCAATTCTCTAAATGTCTCTAACCCTGATCATTTGGAAGAGGCTCACTGTTTGAAATCTGTTAAGAATTATGGCCCTTGAATTGTCTGCAGGGTGATATCAATCCTTGCTCCAGACAAAGATATTATATATAAAAAAATATATATGATAAAAGCATTGCTATCCACATAAGCAATTTTAGCTGTAAAGCAACACTGACAATACTGTAATGATCCGATCAAATATTATTTCAGAAAATTTTCAGTTATCCTAGTGAATTATCTTAATATTATAGGTCTATTTAATAATTGTCTGAGTCTGGATGTATTTTAAGTCCTAAAGAAACAAAAGGAACTCTACTAATGCAGAAAACTTGATTTAATATAATTTTTACTTAAAAAATAGTAAACCAGATCAGGTTTTTTACATGTAACATTGGACATTTTATACTCAGTAGAACTGTTAATTGCTGTTATGGTAAATTCAGTCATAAACGGAAACCTGGATCAAAGCAATGCACAAATAATTCAGTGTCAGTGTCAGAGCTGAATAGGCTCAGAAAGACTATCAGTGTTTGCCTCATGTTATAATTGGATTAGTGTTATTATTTAAGCTGACAGGTGAAATGTGTCATGGCCCCTCACTGGATTATTATGCAGGAGACTGATTTTGCCAGGTATGAAGTAAGACTGTGGTGCCACTCCCTTAGTTTGAAGGCTTCCTGAGATGCCTGCTTCTCAACTGGTCACCACTCCGTACATAGCAACACAGAGCAACACACAGCCATGGGATGGTTTAGCCAAGTCTCTGCCCAGTGGCAACTGTTCAGTGAGCAGCAGCACCATGGGAGAGTGCTGTAAAGAACGTGTTTTGTTAACTGTGAAGTTAAAGTCAACGTGCTTTTGGCTGTAGGGATAAGGATGGTCTGGATGGTCACACGCAGAGAGTGGTGATCAAGGGCACAATGTCCACCTGGAGACCAGTGACAAGTGGTGTCCCTCAAGGGTCAGTGCTGGGACCAGTGCTGTTTAACATCTTTGTCAGTGACACGAACAGAGGAATTGAGTGCAAGTTTGCAGATGACACCAAGCTGTGTGGCACAGTTGACTTGCTAGAGGGCAGGGATGCTATCCAGAGGGACCTGGACAGGCTGGAGAAGTGAGCCAAGGCCAACCTCATGACATTGAACAAGGCCAAGTGTAAGGTCCTGCACCTGAGTCAGCACAATCCCAAGCACAAATACAGGCTGGGTGGTGAGTAGCTGGAGAGCAGCCCTGAGGAAAAGGGCCTGGGGGTCTGGTTTGATGAAAACCGTACAGCCCAGACACCAACCATGTGCTGGGCTGCATCAAGAGCAGCGTGGACAGCAGGACTATGAGGACAGGCTATGAGAGCTGGGGCTCTTTAGACTGGAGAAGAGAAGGCTTTAAGTAGACCTTATAGTAGCCTTCCAGTATCTAAAAGGGGCCTACAGGAAGGCTGGGGAGGGACTACTTACAAGGTCTTGTAATGACAGGATGAGGGGTAAAGGGTTTAAACTGGAAGAGGGGAGATTTTAAATGGTTGTTAGGAGGAAGTTCTTTACAGTGACGGTGCTGAGACACTGGAATGGGTTGCCCAGGGAGGTTGTGGCTGCTCCTTCCCTGGAAGTGTTCAAGGCCAGGCTGGATGAGGCCTTGAGCAACCTGTTCTAGTAGGAGGTGTCCCTGCCTATGGCAAGGGGTTGGAACTGGGTGATCTTTCAGGTCTCTTCCAACCTAAACCATTCTACGATTCTGTGATTCTGTTCTGACCACATATGTAAGAACTTTTCTATCCTGAATTTCTGTTCGATTTACCTGTTTGAATTTATTATTTGTAAAACACATTGTGCCTCAAATGGAATGACCTTCTGCTAATGTATATCACCTAATGAATGGGTGCAATTAACTAATTCACATTGGAATATTGCACTTTCCAGATGACATTTATCATCACTAAATGTGTGATCTAGTTTGCAAGTTTAAATTTTTTATTATTACCCTTTAAACTGAAGAAATAAGTCTTATATTTAATTACCTGAACTTACATATTCAATTAATAGCTTCATTACCTTAATGAATACAGATACTGCAAAGAAGTAGCAGAATATTGCTGCCTGAGTCTGCCACTAAGTGCACCCTATAAAGTGTCTGCTATGAACCTCAGAACAATTTTTTTATATTAAAAGAAGCTGAACTGGGGATTTTGAAGGAAGGCCTGGCAGTCCAATATTCTTATACAGGACCCTGAGATGAATTTATCACCTATACTGTTAGTGTTTAATATGTAAAAGGAATCTCAGAAGCAAAGTTTTGGTTTTTTTCAGCAAAGACAGGTTTTCAATGTTCAAATGTATCATTCTGTATGAAAAAAGAAGCAGCAGACAGACTGGCACTTCACCTACTACAGGACTAAGTATGAGTGTATGGAGCATGGAGGCAAAACAAAACAAACAATCTCAATGTGGGAGAGAGGGGACAAAGCACCAGGAAGAGCAGTTCTTACAGAAAATACTTCTCCAGCAAAGAGTCAAAACGTGGCTGGATGACATCCTTGAGAGGCCATGTTGAGTGGAAACAGCTAAAGGTAGGTGGGTTGGTGAGTCAGATGCAGGAAACAGTCTCACTTTCCTGACAGTAATTAGGTTTCAGAACCATGAATTGACATTCCTATTCATCTACATCTGTTTGTTTGTCAAACATGCTATTTGGCTTCTGTGTTTCAGTGCAATCAAATCTGTCATTGTCTTTGCCTTTTATGTTGAATCTCTTTCATTGATTAAGTAATCTCAGATCTCTTCACAACACTACAGGTAGCCCCAAGTCATCTCAGGATATCTTTTGCTATGAGGAAGCAGTGCCATGTAGGAAGATGAATGGTTTTAACAATGTATCCTGTTCAGGTTAAGAATGAATAGGGTTTAAATGCCTGCAAAGTCCACTGGATGTGCTCTGAGGTTTTCTTGCATTACCAAGGTATCTTTTGGTTTTAATAGGAAAACTGGATTTAAAATTTTGATCTCTATTTTGAAGGCTTTTTATAAAGAATTTGGAAAACCAGTTAGTTTGAAAAGAGCATGCTGTCAGTCTTCCCTGACATTTATTTCTTGTGTACAGTAACTGTTCAAAAAAGGCAATATGCAGAAAAAGAGAGTAGGGAATTGACTGTCACAAAGCATTTGTCTGTGCTATTTGATCCATTCCTTAAAAGTAAAATTCTTCTTGTACAGAAACAGTCTTTTCCCAAGGCATTTCAGAAAGTCCATACTGTGACCTACCAGATAAGCTTGCGGCAGAACCGTATCCAGCACATTCAGAAAGAAGCACTGCCCCGCGCTGTAGATAACACTGGTGCACGTAACCATCTGTACAGCATTGCCCTAACACTTCCACGTTTTGCCTGCACTGACAGTTCTGTCACAAAGCCCTTGTCTGTGGAATGTTATATATGTCTCTTTATGTTAGCATGGCTATCACAGAGATTAAACTGGCTTGGAAACTCTCAGGGCCGTTGTATGTTACACTCAGACATGTCTGCACAACAGAGTTTAAAAAAATTTACTGTTGTCAGTTATATAACTATATATAATATAGTTCTGTGTGTAGTAACATCAGTTATGCACTAAGGCCTAATGGCATGCCCCACTGATTGAGAACAAAGAGAAGTCTGAGGTCCTGCTTTAGAGAAAGTCCAGTTTCATTCTCCCTGAAATCAATTTCAGCGACAATGAACTTCCACAGACTTTGAACTGGGCTTAAAGATTGCTGGCAAAAAGTTTGAAACACACATATGTGGTGTGGGTTTGATCTGATAGACATGATCTGGACCAAAATGTTTTATCTGGACACAGAGATCACAGAAATAGAGAAGAAGAAACAGAGAAAATGTCAAGGGGTCACCTCGTGTGCCCTGCTCCTCCTCCAAGCTGGGCTCAGCTAGACAACAGAGTTTAATTGCAGATGTTTGCCCCCATGAGGACCTTTTCAATAGGGACAACATCAGAGACAGAAGGATTATCTGAAAATACAAGAACTAAAGAAATAGGGCATTTATGCTCTCATAAAGCTTAGAATGCTGAATTACAGATCATTCTCACCTGATTTTTTTTTTCCTTTGAGATCCTCAGCAGCAGGACCAATTCATAAAAAAGAAATGTCCCTTAAGGCCTTGCAGCATCTTTTGCATGAAAACATAAATTAAGCAAAGGAATTTGATCAGGGATATGAATTATAGTAGATGTACACATTCAGACTTTGTCCAATTCAAATAAAATAATCAGATTTAGACTTTAAAATAATTTGGCCCATGTTAATACAATACCATAAAAAAAAAAAAAGTATGGTATATTTATAGCCTTGGTCTCTCTACAGCTGTGTTGCTTGAGGTTTTATTACACCAGTAATAACAATTTATGTGATACTCTGAATAACGTGCTATTAAAAAATTCAGTACAGTATGTACTGTTACCCATGGGATTTAAACTGTGGGAGCTAGGTATATTATTCTCTACTTTGCTATTTCTATAGGAGTGAAGATTACACAGTGTGTGAATTCCTGCTCTGCTTGAATCCAGGTGAAGAGAAGTAGTTTGGCCCTGGGCTAAGGGTCTCCAGGGTCTTAGTCCTGCAGTCTAAAATTACACTGATCACATGTTCAGGCACGAACAGTAATAGCAACATGCTTTTTGATGTCTTTGAAGAATGTCAATAGATTTGTGAGGCATAACATCCCTTAACAGAACCCATTTAGGCCATACTCTCCAGAGCATCAACTTTGTGTCTGTTGATTTTATCTTTTATAACAGTCCATCTAATTTTCCTGGTATAGAAGTCACATTGACAATTTTGCACTTGCCATGATCACCCTAAAAGGATGCTTTAGAAAGACCAGTGGATCAGAGGTATGTTTCCTGTGTTTTATGTTGCTGGTGATAGGACTGGGTTCAGCAGCTCCTCTGGTGGTGGAATTTGAAAATGTTTATATTATGACTTCTTCACTCTTGGATAAAGTCTTCAAATCTTTTTGGTCAACTCTGTTATGATTCTACATTTAATATGACAGCAGCATTTACGCTCCCTCTATGCTCCTTGCTTGTATGCAACTTCCATTTTTGAAAGATGCCTGTATTTTCTTCCCTCAGACAACACAGCTGTTGATATTTATGGGTGGCATTGCCAGTACCCTTACCATTATGACTCTGGGAATGGGACCCAGGTGAAGGAGGTAAGTAGAAAACAGTAATCACCATGAATTTTCTTTCTATTGTTCAACCAGGCAAGGCATTGCTCATGACTGTAAGGCAAATAAGATGAAGCATGGATCACATGAGTTAGTAATTATGGTCAAAGTTTTCACTGTGTTTATCTTCACATTTTACTTGTCTTTCTTGTAATGCTGCACACGTATTTGTTAGATTTGGGAAAGGTCTTCAGACTCTCTTTCTGACTACAATAAAAGGAGAATTTTCTGTGCTGCTTCCTTTTCTATTTGAAAATTGTTGCAAAGTGTAGCACTGGTTTTAAGTTGCCAGTCATCAAAAGCTGAAAGGACTTACCAAGGACTCTGTTCTATATTTTCTGAGAAAATCTACCTGAGTCTTGTTATGGAGATGGAGAGGACCTTTGGTGTAACTTAACACCACAGATCATAGTAATGGAGTAAAATCATATGATTCATATAAATTATTGAAGGGAGGGAAAAATCAAAATAAACATATTTGTGTCAGTTCTCCATCCTGTAAAAACAGGAAATTATTAAAAGTAAGGCCAAACAGCCTGGACAAACAAGCAGGGCTTTCTATCTCTGACTTGCTATTGCCCTCTTGTTAGTTGAAAAATATGTTAATGTGTTCACATCTGTTATGAGACTAAACTAAGAGATGTCTGCATACTACTTTGTGAGGGAGTCCTACATCTGTTTGAAAGAAAGAATTGCTATGGACAAACAATTAAAAATGGCTTTCATAAATTATTTATTTACTCTTTTCCTGGAAGAAAGGAAGTGGTTTGTCTCATTCCTGCTGTAATGAATGGCTTTCTTAGCATCCTCTCTGTACCGCTGTATACGTAATTCTGAAAGACTTCTCTCACAGACACAATAAACATATACTTAAGCGTGCTGTGATAATTCAGGTCCTGAATAATATCTTTGTTTGCAGTGGTGTTTCAAACTGCCGTATGCAAGCTGCTTTCAGGGGCTTTTCAGAGGCAGCTCCCAGCTGTGTGTGCCTATGTGGACCTGCAGTACAGGACCTGCAGCACTCCTACAACAGTATGCCTGCACAGGTGCGCACCCTCACTCATGCAACACCAGTACAGTCATCTCATAATTTGTCAGCTACACACCCACATGTACACAGGCCAGCACTTTTCTGAATTAGCTAACAGCAGAGTTGTATTTGAATGCAGAGGTAAAGAAAGGTAAGTAAAAGGACACAGAAAAACAATTAAATATTAAAATTGATAGGTGAAGGTGAACTGTGTGGTTAAGGGATGAAACTAGTGGTGGTAAGGTGGCTACAGCTGCTGTGAGCTGCTGCACTAGGTCCTATCTTGAGGCAGGAAGAGCACTGATTGGGTAAAGGAAATGACCAGTTTGCCTACCCCTGTCCTATTTTCAGCAAACTCTAGTACTGACAGACCTAAACATATTTACCACCAAGGTGAAAAATGTTGAGTACAGATATAAACCAAAGCACTGAGCATCTACAACATGTGCCAAAATAATCTACCAGAATGAAACTAAGGCTATAGTGTCAAGTCAACAACAGAAATTTTGTGAAGTCAGCTAGATGGTTAGACAACAGTATTACATATGATAAAACTATTCAAGATGCTTAAGAGATAATTACTGCAATATTGTTCTCCAGGAGGCCCAATTCCTATTGTAATGTTTCATATGTATAG
The DNA here is from genome assembly GCA_013396835.1 of Psilopogon haemacephalus. Taxonomy (NCBI): domain Eukaryota; kingdom Metazoa; phylum Chordata; class Aves; order Piciformes; family Megalaimidae; genus Psilopogon; species Psilopogon haemacephalus. Next base: position 791,102 of record VWZI01008402.1, on the reverse strand, counting down.
CACCTATGCACTTTTAAGCTAAATGTACTGAAAACATACAGCCACTCAGTGCCTCACTTGTCTATATATAGTCCCTATATAGGGAGCCACTGGATCAAAGCAGATTTCATTAAATGTTTCTAATTTATTCTGCCTCATCGCTCTTTTAGTCACTAGAAAGCAAGGAATTTAATCCATGAAGAGTGTTGTCGGTGAATATGCAAATTCAACATGCTACACCAAGGTAAGATTCCTTGTTATTTGCTGAAATCCCTCAGAAGTGACAAGATAGAAGCTTTTATTTCCAGGGCAGAGTACAGCATTCTCACAAGCATTCACTCTCTTTTACAATCTCCCCTTGAAAAGTGTTTGCCCAGCCAATAGTAGCATGGTTTAAATCCCAATCTAGGTCAGTGAGAACTTTTCAACCATATTTTGTTTCCTTACTTTGTGGTTTCTTTTTTTTCCCCTTTCTTTTTAACCAGAGTGACAGGGACAACATTTTATTATTTTTACTGGAGGAAAACAAACTAAAAAAAGTAATACNATAAAAAAAAAAAAAAAAAAAAAAGGAAAGAAAAGAAGAGTTCTGATTGTGAACTTACTGGTATTATCTAATCAGTGTAAATAGAAGTGTACTCAGAAGACACAGGATAGAAAACTCAGGATGAATTGTTAGGGCATGTTGAGTTAGTTCTGTCAATGCCTGCAGTCAGATGATTTCACTGGCTGCACAAGATGAAATCTCATATTTCAATGTATGAGTAAAAGTGTCAAAGTTCAGCTGAAGCAGCAACAAATACAGAGCAAATTTTGTGTGTATTTCTAACTAGGGCACCAGAGCAATAGAGGAAGCCAAAATGAGCCGGAAAAGCAAAAGGAGCTTAAAGGAGAAATTTGCCTTGAAGAACAGCTTGGTTAAAGAAGCCCTCTCAGAATTCCTGGGAACTTTTATATTGATAGTAAGTGTGAGCTGCTTTCTTTTCTTCCTACTGATCTAATGTTGGACAGTGCTTGTAAGGGGACACATTTGCTTTTTCTTACACTGTACCAGCCGTGTGGTTAGAGCCTGGAATGAATAAATTCTATTTCTGTTTGTAACTCCTTTTTTCACTTAATGCAATTATCACTGAATATTAAAGAGATAGCTTCATGTGTTAAATTTGTCTGATAAGCATTTGATTTCATGTAGGAGCAGAATTTCAGAGAACATTCTGAAAAATCCAGATATGGACAATGAACATTAATAATACTCTTGCTTTTTTGTTTTATGGGTGAGTTATGGTTTGGGTTTTTTTTTAATCAGCAGTTTATTTTACTTTGCCTTCTATGAACAACTTTAATTTGATTTAACAAACGTACTGTATTGCATATTAAGAGAATTTCAGCTGAGTTATTTCTGTGCAACATAGAAATTTAACTGTGATCTGCAGTGAATTTTTTGGGAGTTGCATTACCAAACATTGAGAGATTTTATAAGTTAACTAGGTTTTGTTTTGTTTTAAACTATACTGCATGAATTACATAGTTGCTTGGTTGTGTAGTACTGCTACAGTTTAATAAATAGAAAAACTTACTGTTTTCATATATCCCCAGTTTTTTTTCCTTAATTTCTTGCTCAATTTTTCTCTGCTTTTTGCACTCACTAGCATACAGAGCACTACTCTGTAAGCCTGTAGAAAACAGGCTCAGTAGCAGAGCTGGAAGTCAAGCAGCTGGAGTATTTATGCCAAATTCTTTTATTTTCTCCTTTTAGTCTGAATAAGACAGGCTTGCTCATTGCTAGATAATTGATCATAGTGAAATGACAGGAAAAAATAAGAAGCAGGGCTAATACTGACATAGTATGTTTTATACCTCTAACTGTATTAGCTGAATTTCAAGTAAGTCATCTAAGAAATTCCAGTAGCTCATAAAATACATGAAAATAATGGTCTTTGCCGCACTTCAGCCAACTGAAGTGCACAGACACTAAAGTAACATTATTCTCAAATTTAGTACCATCCATAAGACATTATTACAATAAGGACCACATTTAGAAACAAGGAGCACAAAGCACTTTACAAACATTAATTAAGTGTCACAACACCCTACTAAGTAGGGGAAATGTCATTATCTTCATTTTATATATTAGCAAACCTGATTACAGCAGATGGCAACGGAAGCCTATGGCAGAACTCTGAATATAACTCAGGTCACCTGACTTCCAGTACTCTGTCCACACAATTCTCCTCCTCTTTCCATTAATACCATTAAGCAAGTGAAGAAAATGTATTACAGTGCAGATTAGACCACAAATGCTATTTAATGTCCTGCTGCACAAGACCAGAAGGAAATGCAAACCCGAAGCCCATTTTCTACTACATTCACCACGAGTAGTAGAAAATGAAGCTACAAAATTGTTGATAATCTGAGTTTCTCAATTCTGTCTTAGCTTCCTAGTTCCAACCTTGTCTGAAAGCAGAGAAGAGCCTCACATGGTTTAAACTGAAGCTTTCTCACTGTTTGGATACTTCAGTTTATGTGTAGATAGTGCAAGTTAACTGCAGTACAAAGTGTTTACTATGAAGAAATCAAGTTTTCTGGTGTTATTTATTGCTATTGCATTTAGACTATGTCAGCTAGTAAGTAGTTGCTCTTTAAGAAAGATAAATATTAAACCCCTAACTTTAAAAATGAGCTAATGAGAGGGGCACCTGATAAGTCAGAGGGCAGAAACCCTTGTAAAACAAAACACCATGTATGTGAAAGTAGAAATAGTTTTCTTCCACTATCCTATTCATAGGATGGTTTAGGTTGGAAGGGACCTTAAAGATCCCTCTGCCTTAATCCTGTTGCAAAGTGAGATGAGAGTTGACCACCTGCAGCACAGTTAATCCAGATCTTTGCTGAAAGCCATTTCATATCACCATGATGGGTTTTACAGCTTGTGAGGAGCACCTGCACCGGGGAGCAAGGCAGAGACAAATATTTCTTTTGCTCGCAGGCTCTATCTGGAATTCAATTCTAACCGACTGAACCTTAACTTGCAATCAACCTAGCACCTCTAGCAGTTAGCTGGGTGAAATTGTGTCCCTCCAAATCACCTCTTTCTGTTTTTTCTGGACAACAACATCACAGACTACATATTATTAAGTGAAACTACCATATCAAGTCTTGCAACATTATTTGCCAAACTGGAAAATGCACAAAGTGAAATTGCACATCAGGCAAAAAAAAATCAGCCTTCACCTAGGGTGAGAAGGGCTCTGCCTGTGATGTTGAGCAGATTTGGAAATTCACTAAGTATGCAGTTTGGATAACATCTCTTGCTCATCCTTACTGTGTTTGCCTTGCTGGTCTGAGAGCATGTGAACAGAATGCTTTTCACATTAAACTAAAGCGGAAAGTGTGTTCCAGAATCACAACAAGCGTGCTAATTAATGGTTAGACTGGAGATACTCCTCCTGAGATCATAGAATCACAGAATCATAGAATTAGTCAGGGTTGGAAGGGACCACAAGGATCATCTAGTTCCAACCCCCCTGCCATGGGCAGGGATACCCTACCCTAGATTAGGCTGGACAGAGCCTCATCCAGCCTTGCCTTAAACACCTCCAGGGAAGTGGCCCTAACCACCCCCCTGGGCAACCCATTCATGGTGAAGAACTTCCTCCTCACATCCAGTCTGAATCTTCCCACCTCCAGCTTTGCTCCATTCCCCTGATAGCCTAAAAAGTCCCTCCCCAGCTTTTCTGTAGGGCCCCTTCAGATACTGGAAGGCCACAATAAGGTCACCTCAGAGCCTCCTCTTCTCCAAACTGAACAGCCCCAACTCTCTCAGCCTGTCATCATAGGAGGGGTGCTCCAGCCCTCTGATCATCCTCATGGCTCTTCTCTGGACACGCTCCAGCATGTCCACATCCCTCTTGTAATAGGGGCTCCAGAACTGGACGCAGTACTCCAGGTGGGGGTCTCACCAGGGCGGAGTAGAGGGTCCATAGTCAGGTTCTCTGAACCATCTACTTGCCCTGTATGACTTGATAATATAGACATAACTTGTATGAGTCCCTCTCTCTGCTTATCAAAGCAGTGTTTCTCACTGAATCCTCTAGGAACCTGGAAGCACCCTGCTGTATAGATGGGTCCAATGGCATACAAAACAGCTGCCATTATCTGTGTAATTCTGCTTGTGATCAGGCAATACTGTACTCTTAGATGCATTCTGATCAGGAAACATGTATTTCTTTCAGTATCAAACCTTGAATTTCCCAAGACATAGCACAGCTTCTCTAACTACACTATGTAACAAGAGTTGGGGCAGAAGAACCAAAGCATATAGTTCATAACCAAATCCAAATTGCATGTGAAAACACTGCACTTCACCTCTTAGGTGATTTTTATAAAACAGAGTGGTGCACATTACGCAAAGCTTGGTCTCCAACTGGAGGTGGGGTGCCTCTTGTAAAACTGAAGCAAAGAAGATGCAGTGCACGAGCATGAATTGAATTCAGGACACCTCATGCTGCAAAACATCCAACCCCATCAGAAGGAAAGATAGCTATCTTTTGCTCATCAAAAAAAAAAAGTTTGTCTTGCTGAGGTTAAGGTGTTCTTGCACACTGGTATTAATTCTATACATTTATTATTATCAAAATCAATTAAGTTTTGTTTTCTAGACAACACTTCTGTTTCCCTGAAGTAATTATTTAATTCAGCTGAATACTTAGCACTGTGAAAGAACTGAAAGGAAGGTTATCTAATTGTTTTACCCCAAAATGTTTATTACAGAAAAAAAAAAAATCTGAAAAGTCATAGGAAATATTTTATTTTCAATAGAAGTGGAAGTTTTCCAGTGTATGACATTTTAGACTTTCAGGTGACTCACATGTTCCCTGTTTTATAAAAAAGAGAGTTAATTTTCATCTTTGCAACATCAGCCCCAACACATAACTCATTTAATCAAGAGGTTCCAGTAAGCTGAACTTAATTTTCCAGGACCTGTCAACAACACTCTTATCCAGGAAGTTTATATCTGTGGGACAGAAGTATAGGCACTGTCCCTGAGCCTCACAGAAGACTTGCATCCATCCAACATTCAACTGCAAGTGTAAAACTTGGAATTTTTTGTTTGTGCTGTAAGGACACAAATTTACAGGATGTTTTTTCAAAAGTTTCACTAAATAAAGGTAATTGTCATAAACAGTTGAAAACCAGAATAAAAAATAAGAGATATAGTTCATGCCATACAGTGTGTTCATATCTTTGTGATCTCAACACTTCAATAAACTATTCTGGCTAAAAGTGAATTCTAGTCAGCTCTCCAAGCCGTGGTCTGGTTTAAAGGCAAACTCAGCCTAGTTCCTCTAACCTATTCCTCAAAGGTTTCTTTAATTTTAAATGCCTTTTTTTTTTTTTTTCCTTTTTCCCAACAGCAAACAGTCAGTAAAAGAACATACTCAGACTTTAATTACTTGTAACTGTGTACTTCCAACTATGAGGGCACAACAAAGATCCAGCCACCATGTTCCTGCAACCAAAGCGGAAAGTAAAATAAAAGATATATGCACCCTTATACTCACTCCTAGGAGGACAGAACACCTCCTTTCTCAGAAATTGCAATGCCTGCTCCTGTGCTCTCTCCAAACGGTACAATTCTTTGAGCACCATTGCATGAATTAGAAAGATTTTAACAGTCTAGAAATATTTTAATCACTTCAGTTGGTGTAGGAAGCAAAGTAGATAAGTGCATCTCATCTCAAGAATAAACGAGTAACCTGGGAGGGAAGCAGCACCTATATAGGCTCTTTTTTCTCCTCTAAAAGATACTAGATAAAATTTTCTTCCCTTGCCTAGCTTTGTTTTGTTTGCCCCTTTGCAAGGAGCCATGTCTCACTCCTGAAAGTTTGTATCTGAATACAAAATGTTTCTCTGCCTTTCTTTCCTTAGTTAAAAAAAAAAAATAAAAATTCATCTTCACTGAAGAAAGTGGTTCAAGTCAGTTGCCCTGTATAGTTCAGGAAAGAAAAGCATTTTAGCATTTAGGGTGAAGAATGCAATATTAATCATAATAAAATATGAGAGAATATAGACCTTTGCATTCTCTCTAGGTAAGTTCAACCTTTTCATTTTCTCCTATTACATGTGCAAGAACAGTAATAAAAATTTTAAAGCATCAGTTTATATAACACTGCATAGTCTGCCCCTCAATATTTTCACAGTATTTTTTTCCCACAGAACAATTTGAACCAGATCTTCATATGTTTTAAAATATTAATATACACAATTCATCCAAGGCTTTATTACATTTACATTCATGTCTCCAACTAGTAATGCTTTCTGTCATTGCAACAATGGTTTCAAAATGGCAATAATTTTAAGGCTTATGCCAATACTATTTAATTAAATGATTAGGGTGTGTTTTTTCCTCCTTAAAGCTTTATTTTATTAGAGAGCAAGTCGGGGGGGGGCGGGTCAGGGGGTGGGGGAAGGGATATCCCTTTGAACCCAAGAGGATATTGGTTGTGTTCCAGGAGATCATCATGAGAAGGGATATAGTGATATTTTTATTACTGCAAGTTCAATTCAATCATATCATACAGAAATCCTCCCCAGCCCCACCAGAATATTTAATTAAGAAGAGCCATGTGCTTTTAAAGTATTTTTAAATTACTTTATTGGTAAGCTACATTTTTATCTCACCTTAAAATTGTTTAAGTACTATCTGATTTAGCAACAAAAAAAACCCCAAAACCAAAAACCAAAAAAACAAAGAAGAATTAAAAATCAAATTAGATGAAGATGGCTGTTTCCTGGAAGAACAGGATTTTCCTGCAACTTGAATTCTTGCAGAGCTAATGCCCTGAATTTTAGTAGATCTAACACATCTGGCTTTGTTGCTGTTTGCTTCACTATCCCTATTGAAAGAGTGCTTGGGAGCCCCGTCTAAATTAAAATCCCACATACAGAGCAAACCAGAGCAAAAATAAACTCTGTAAGGAAAGCATTTCTAATCCATTATAAAACACCTTGTTATGTAATGCAATAGACAAATTCTTAAGCAGACTTGCTTTGTAAATAAAGATTGGAAATGAAGCTGATTTCTCAAATGCAGTCCAAATTAAAGACCTCTAGAAGGACACCAATTTACTAATCAGCCTCATATCTGAAAAGTTAATTTACTACTTTTATAAGCAACACTCTAACCGTATATGGTTAATTGGGGGCAGGAGGGGTTCTATGAGGCTACAATAAACCACAAACAACCCTCTAAGGTTTCCATAGGCAATTTAGGTCAAAAAGATTCCTATTCACAGTGAAAGGTAAATGCAGCCACTTTGTCCAACCCTCAAAGTACTTCCTACTTGTATCCCTGCTTTTAAGGGCCTAAATATGCAGTGCTAAGTCTGACTGCTTGGAGAAGGCATGGGGTGTTTAAGAAGTGAAATATCAATACTAGCTCTCACATGCTTGAGTTTCCCAGCAATATTGCTCTGCTTCTGCAGACTCGGAACAGGGCAGTTTAGGACAGCAGGACATTAATGACAAGCACATAGCTTGAGTCTAACATACTGCCCTTCACCTAAGAGCCTGCCCCCTTCACAGCACTGTGCAGGATTGCAGCAGAATCCAGAGCAGTACTGCAGGTCTCTCCAGTCTGGAAAAGGGGAGCAGACAAATTGTAGACTATTAGGAAATGCATCTCAGGAGAATGGTAGAAGAATATACATGGGTGAATGGTGTGGGAAAGGCACAGGGTTGCTGTCTTACCTAAACAAAGGCATTCACACAGAAAATTGTGAATTAGTGGAGAGGTTCTTGGAGATTTATCCATAATTCACTGTGGTTATTTAGGTATGGTTCTCTCCAGAAAACTGACTAAAATAAGTGTTTCCTGACCTAAAGTTTACTGTTTTGAAATTTATTCAGGTTTTTGTAACTGCTGGTGCTGTATTCCTTGCAGCACACTGAATTTTTGTATTAATGTAGAGTAGTCGTGTGGCCACTGAGGTCATACTCAGTGCCCACAGAGACATCAGTAGTACCCACTGTAGGTATGCAACTCACCACAGCTTGGCAGCTGGTGATGTACAGGATACAACAAACCACGTCTTTGTCTCCACACTCCTAAAAAGCAGGAGACTTGGCTGCACCTTTAGTGTTGCAGAAAGACTGTAAGTCTAAGAGTGCACACTACCACCAGATCTGTTCAGTAAGAAGGGGACTTTTTATACAAGCATTCTGCTTTAAGATGTCTAAAGCATTAAAGGCCACGTAAAAAAGCAGATTCCCTAAAATTCTCAATTCAGATCTTGCAGGAAATCCTTCTTACACTGAAATATTCCTCAACAAGCATTTGCAAAAGATGGAAGCAAAATGTTCTTCAGGCTTTTTCATCAGTGGGATAAAGTTTAGCAGGAGTAAGAAGACATTATGCTCATTGGAGGCCAGTCATTTTTCTTTCCTAACATTAGCCATGCTCCCCAAGACAAAAAGAAGTATCTCATGTCTATGAAGGAAGTTTTTTGGCATAGAATACACAGACAGCTATTCCACACCCGAAAGTGTTATTTACACAGTAATCTAGTAACTTTGTGAACAAAAAGTCAGTACTGAAGCCACTCTCGCAGAATCAGGCTATAGACAACCGCTATGATGAAAACCTGGTAACGTAAGACAATGAGATCTAGCTCTATTATACTGCAAATTAAACTCCCATCGACTCCTCATGTTTTAATCAATGACCTTGTGTGGCACAGCTGATAGTTGAGCTTGGCCTAGAAACTTAAAATATTTAGTTACAAGCTGATGATCTAGTTAGTCTTAACCCAGCCAAGCAAAGACTCGCAGGGTATTAAATTGCTGCTCATGTAGTTACATGACTAGGTGATAGTTTCCAGTTAAGTCAACACAGCTCTAGTAGGTATGAGAAATATTTTTTCTGTCTTTCTTAAAATGTCAGCAAATGGATAAAATATTACCGTGTCATGGTTCACACTCACAGGTTCAGTTCCCAGTTTCCCCATCCCAGAATGGGCACACGCTGACTTGTGACCGAAGTAGTGTTTGTTGAGTGTACATGAGCAGCAGTCATTTAACCAGTCCATTGAGCAAGATATCAGTGGAGCTGTGTTCACACTGGCTTGTTTGTCGACAGAGTTTTCTGAGACTAGGTAATAAAATCTGAGTGTCTGGAGTTGTGTATTTCCCTATGACATGCAAAGCAGAAGCTATTATGAAAGAGGATTACTACACAGCTATGTATGATTCTCTGCAGTTTGAGTAATTGGGGAACAGCCTCCTGTTCTTTCCTTTCTTCTTCTGAATTTGTCATTGATATACACAGATGTGCTTACTGTACTTTATAATTTTCTATACTAATTTCCAGCCCCCGTTCTCTTTTTTCCATCTTCCTTAAAGAAAGGAATACTATTTTCAGAAGAATGGCATTTTCTGTGAGTCTGCAAAGTCTTGCCTATGCCACTTTGGAACTTAAATTCATAATTGTAGCTCTATAACTGCTTGCCTGAATCCAAACTGCATAGTAATGTATGTACCCAGCGTCCCAGGCCAACCTACTGAACTTGCTCCTTGTCTGAGTGAGATGTTTCACAAAATCTTGTTTAGTGCTGTTTCTGGAATACTCAATTTGAGAAGTCTGGAAAATGAAGCCTACAGCATGCTGAATCCATGTCTTCTAGATTTGTGCCCAAATCTTAAACTTTATAAAATCCAGCATACCCATAATTTCCATATGAAACATATAAATACATGATGAGTGGAATTATCTCATATGATGTTAAAAAAAAAATCCATGTAATTTAATCTGCAAACAACTAAAGTGTATTTTGGTTGTATATCTGTGTGTGCATTTGTGCTTTCCATTTGAAGTGGTAGGTGCATGACACTAATGGCAATGAGGGAATGCCTAACATAAGCTTAAGTCATCCTCTGCACAGCAGTTGACTGCAGCTTGGAATGCGTCTTGTAACTTTGAATTACACAGTCCAATAAACTACTGCTATCTAACACCACCCTACCCTTGCATAACCTGACCGCTATAATACGTTGGCACCAATCAGTGTTTTGTTTGCTTGCAGCATTATAACCACAAGGCAAGAACTGCACCTCAGTATATGACACAGTCTCAGGACACTTTCATAACAGAAACTCTGTCAGCATTGCAAAGCTGGTTAAGAGTATACTTGTATTGACAGATTTTCTGTCACGTTTTGGTATTGGCTACAAGCTTTGGGGAAATAATAGAAACAAAAGTCTAATTTTGCCCATTTAAATGACATCTATTCCAACAGGACTAGCTTGTTAAATCTCTGCCACCAAATCTTAGGCACAGCCTATTTCAGGCAGGAGAGATGCATAGTTGGGATGAATATTTGCGTAATCAGTGGTGACATACAGTAGTGGCAGAACACTAAAGTGAAGCAAGGAAATTAAACAATGGCATTGGCTAAAATGAATTATTTTATAGGAAGGAAAAACATCATATATCCAATTTAACATCAAAGTAACTAAGGTTGCTCAAGAATCTAGTCACATCCCAGAAATGGTATGATATAGATCACTTACAGTTGCAGAGATGCAAAAAATTTCAGACAATAGATATTATCCAATGGATATTTTCCATAGATGAGGAGATATCCAAGCCAAGGAGAAGCTTTAGAAGTGAAGTGAATAATCTTAACCACACTCTTCACGCTCTTCACCTTCAGATACAGAGTTTTTTTGTAAAGGCTGTGAGATTTTGTTTAGGCTCCAAGTTCTGATGTGTATCCCATCATTATGCTCAAAAACAGAGAGAGAGAGAGAGGTCCTTATTAGCAGACATCCTTCCTGGTCACAGAGCAGGGGGAAATAAAGTGCAAATATTCATTGCAGCAAAGGCAACACCGGCAACACATGCCACTCATCTCAAATTCTAGCATTGTTAGAGTATTTAAAGTAATTTTCAAAAATATCTGGACAGCAGCAGGAGTTGCAAACTAACCAATAACATTTTACAGATACACTCATGATTTTACTTTTCCTCTTTCAAAATACAGACACTTGGATGTGGGTGTGTGGGACAGGCTGTCCTCAGCCGAGGAGCCCATGGTGGGACCATGACAATAGCTATTGGATTTGCAATGGCAGTCACCGCAGCAGTTTATGTATCTGGTGGGGTTTCTGGTAAGTGATATTTTTTTATATATATATAGCCCCTATTGCCATGAGTTTAAGGCTATCAAATTACTCCTATTTCATGGTATAAATCATGTATCTAGCCATAGCATGTACCACTAACCTGTCCTGCATTTTTCTTTAAGGGGTATTCATCTCCATTATACACAAGATTAGAGTTCAGTCCCAGAAGGGCAGAGCAGTTGAAGATGATGCAGTGTTGTGCTTCCTGTGTTTTTCTCTCAGCAAAGGGTTCTGCATGCAGTGCGTTTTCTCTGTTAAAGAGGAACAGATACTTTAATAGGCTGTCGCTATCCAACATATGATTACTACTTTAGAATATTTGTTTCTATATAGAATGTTAGTAAATTCTGTGGCTGTTTGGCCATGCTAAAATATTTTGCATCAGCCCCTTATGAAATCCTAAATTCATGTTATCATAAAATATGGTCTGCACACTTGGTGAATTCAAGATGTTTTATCTATGAAAAGTCCCATTTTTTCTTTTTTCTTACATTTAATTTTCCTCAATGTCTAATTAATTTCCCACCATTTTTTCCAATTTAACATTTCACACAAACTCATGGCTGTGATCACTGCAGGCACAAAAGAATGGGGAACATACTGCCCAAAACAGACTTCTTTTTTTAAAAAAAACCCAGTATACTAAGAGTGGCACAAGAACCGAGAATCTTTTAACTCCTCTATTGTTAGCATGAGAGATGATCCTTGCTTCACATTTAATGTCAATCGCACATCTCTAATCCTATTCTGATTTGTCTTGGCCAACATAATTGCCCAGTATTAAATACAGGTGGAGAACAGTATCAAGTGCTGAAAGAAAGGAAAATTATTCATTCCACTTGGAGTAAAGAACAAAAGACTAGGTAACAATTTATCAAAATTCAGATGAAGGGCTGTTAAATAAGGTGCCATCCACCTACTTGCTCTGTACTGAAGAATTTGAATCCTTCAGCGAGGAATTCAAAATTAATTCAAGACTAGTGCTACTCGGTCAGCATTTTGGAAATGGTACAAAGAAGGTTTTTATCCAGCTTGTTATCTGTGTTTGTCAGTTCATTATGTATCAAAGGTGCCTGGATTTCATAAGATAATGACTCACTGACCTGAAGTGCAAACAAACACAGAAACTGTACATAGAGACCCTTTCTTCATCACTAGCTTTTGACAGACAAAGGTCATGCTCTTTTAGTTATTTTATTAAAAAATTAAGGCCATTTTTTTTCTGGTAACCGTACAACTGACATGAGACTTTACCTGGAAAGTAAGCAATTGAGCTGCTATGTCCTTGCAAGACTTGGGCTTCACTGTATTTTTGCTGTTGACTACTTTTTAGTCCGTTTATTTGGCAATCTGTAGTTCGTAAGTATTACATAATTGTAAAAAATAAGTTTTCCAAAAACAGTCAACACTTTTAAAAGATGTTGATAAAAGGCATTGAGGGAAGTGACTAGCATGTGACTTAAAGATATTTTAGCAACTGAAATTGTCAGAGAATTTCAGTGTTGCTGAAATCTTTCCCATGTGAGCTTAGATGTAGCTACTACTAAATACAAAGGAAGGAAATTCCACAGGAAATAGAACTCTGTTTCAGCTCAGCTGCTTTATCAGTTTCCTTATCATGGACCTTTCTGGAGGGTGTAAGGGCTTGATGAAAACATGTGATGAAAAACTAAGCACTGCTGTTCACAGATCCGATCTAGGCATAGATCACCAATAGTCAGCATGAGACTGGATAGCCATAATATTATTTTATGTTCATGAAAACTGAGTGTCTAAGTAATCCTGGGTTCAAGAGGGGGATGTCAACATATCTTAAATCCAGGGTACTCCAGATCTGTCTCAAGATATATGATCAAGCCAATAATAGTTCTTAATCTTGCTTGCTAAACTGAATGAATTTTCTGTTGCACCCAGTCCTCCCTTTAAAGTAAAAAAGCCAAGGCCCTTGAGGAAAGAGAACACATGCAGAATGATGGACCCTCCCATCACAATCAATAGGGCAGATTTAGGCTTTTTCTAGAAAAGGTTTTTATAGGTCTATAGATTACATAATGCAGGACTACAGTCTCATAAATAGCAGTTTGCAAACACCAAAAGGGATCTTGGTGGCTTTCTCCATCCCCCGCTATTTTCATCCAACTTGCTTCAATTTAATTGCAGTCAGCATTTAATTGCAAAACAACATCTAGAAAAGCATGTAGTAATCTTTTCAACATAAAGTGCCCATGTTTTTACAAATCTTTCACCTATTCTCATGTATCTGTGTCATCCGTAAGACTTACTTTGTGATTTATTTTTCAGGTGGTCACATAAACCCAGCCGTTTCGTTAGCCATGTGCGTGACTGGAAGATTAAAATGGAGCAAATTACCAATTTACATATTAGCACAACTCCTGGGAGCATTTGTTGGAGCAGCAGCTGTCTTTGGGATTTATTATGGTGAGTATGCCTTAGCCATGCTCACAGGACAAACTAGAGGTCAGGCATTTGCTAGGGCCTCAGTTTTTAAATGAATGCCAAGCAGGCAGAGGACTGTTCAGACAGGGCTAATATCAGGACTGAACCTAAAGCCATAAAGAAGAATGGAAAAGGCNAAAAAAAAAAAAAAAAAAAAAAAAAAAAGCTTGAATATTCCAGATATTCTACAACTTTTCTGAAACACCAATACTCCAGGAAATGTTTTGAAATTTAGAGAAATTATTCATGGGAAATCAGATACTCTGAGATCATATATTTCTCAGTAAGGATTTTAAATTACTTAATAGCCAGGATATAGTGCTATTCATCTTCCAAGCAAATTGGAAACATTAAAGACCTGATTCAAGTGCCTGTAGGCAAGTATCATCAACACTGTTCATTGAAGTTACAGGATATGAGATCAAGTCCCTCCTGACTAAACTTTGGACCACCCTAGAGAAGTAGGTCTCCAATGTAATGACCTCTGGGTGGACTGATAAAAGGGTCACATATTAGAAAGGGAAAAAAAGAAAATAAAAATCACCCCTACCCTTGAGGCATGTTTCTTTTACATGGTATGCACCAAAAAGACAAAAAAACTTAGTAACTGGCTCTGATTTGATGAACCTTCTCAATCTGATCAGTTGCTTCATTCATCTGCTCCAAAACTCTGCTCCACCCATCTCCTCCAAAGCCCTTTTCTTATGGGCATTATGTCTGCAGACAAGGCTGATCTAGGTGCAACAGAGAGAAAAACAGAAGTAGAAATGCCTGTTGGATGTCATCTAGATATTCAGCACTAGAGGTAATCACAAACAGAAAAATCTTTAGAACTATTCCTAGGTTTGATGGGTTTTGGTTTTTGATTGTTTGCATTTGGGGGACTGGGAGAGTGAGCTTTTTTCACATACATGTCTGTTTGGTTTGGGCTTTTTTTGTTTGCTTGTTGGTTTTTTAAGGTTAGAATTTTGAAACTCTGGGATTCCAGAACAGTATTTCTGCCTGAATCTAACTCCTCCTCATGCCAGGTAGCAAGGATTAGTGCTGTAGCTAGGATGCAGCAGTATGTCAACATGCACATGTTTTCTGCCAAAGGGTAGCATTAGAACAGGCAGCCAAGACAGGGAACCTAGTGACAGGGTTGGATTTGAAGGCTTCTTCCTGTTATTCAGGCATGCAGGATTTTTTCATATCACTCCCTCTGTTGAAGTACTTTTGGCTCTCTCTTGTTCTTACTAATTCCCAAACATCTCCTGTACGCTTTCCTTCCTGCAGGTGTGTTGTGTAATCATTGAGGTCCACCAAAAATCAGTGGTAGAAAAGCAGACATAGGAGCTCGATATCTTCCCCATACACATGTATTTGAACTATGTGCTTTCATTCTAAGCAATGTCCCTGGAAGAGTGAGGGAATATACTTGCTACACTGCTGAGCTTGAAGCCTTTTTAAAATACAGAGTAACTCACAGCTGAGTAATTTTCTTTTCCTTATCCATTTTTTTTCCATGCCATGAAATCATCCAACACTGTAAATGACAGTACCTGACCAAATTAATTAACTAAATATTCTCTGCACCCATGTGGTGTCCTTAAGCAAAGCTAGAAAAAAACAGGGGCAAAGAGAAACAGATTTGTCTTCAGGAGAAAGTAACCATCCTCACCATGACGTTAATGGGAGATGGGAAACTGTTTCTTTACTCACAAGTGTGAGCTCATCACTGGGTCCACTAGTGAAATGAAGGCATAGTATTTCTCATTTATGTCTGTCTTCATTGGTGTTCTCCTATTTCTAACATTTCAGGTATTGCCAAAGCAGCAAATTATTCTGACACAGAAGTGATCATATATATTTAAAATATTTAAATACAGTAACTCAGAAGAGTTCATTTCCAGAAGTAGTCATTGCACAGCTGCTAAATGGAATAGAGGATTCCACAACAATATAAAAATCAGGCACTGTGCATTTTGGGGGGCCTTACGCCAAATGCTGCACCTCTTGGAGAATGATGTAACTGTTCAGAAGCAGAAAATGCCCCTTGGCACTGATTCTGAAGAAACAAATAGTGGGGAAAAAGTCTCATTTTTTAAAGCTGTGATACATAAAATGAGTCATTCACAAGACACAGGAGGAAAGATGAGACAGAAGGGTACCATTAGTAAGTACATCACCTTCAATCTGTTAACCATGCTCACAGGAAAAATGATCATTTTCAGCTGAGAATGTGAAGTGCACAGACTTATTACATTCTAGTTATAGAAACCCCAGTGCTTATGGAGACCTGCAATCAAGTTCTGGCTCTTTTTTGTAGATGCCTTTATGGAGTTTAGCAATGGAACATTAGAAGTTACAGGACCTAATGCAACAGCACATATCTTTGCAACATATCCAGCTCCATATCTGTCTGTCATAAATGGATTTGCAGATCAGGTAAGTGCACTTGCTGTCTTTGTTCCACAAATTAAATATAGTGAAAACTGTAAAACCAAACAGTAAACCAAAAAGATTCAGATTTCTAACAGGTATGATGCATCTCACTGCATTCAGTAGCAATGATGATGCAGTGCTGTTTGTGGGGGTTATAGTTTGGTCGTATTTTACAGGTAAAACAATTTCAAGTTGTTCTTTTCACATACATCATATTAATTGTTGCACTCTACATCTTTAATGCAATACATGTAAGAGGTTCTCCCCAGCATAAATCAATGTTTCTCCATAAACTTCAGCTGAGCCGTGTCCATTTACATCAAAATCCATCCTATTTTGTGGACCTGTTATTCCTTAAGTAATGCTTAAGCAGCCAGTTTAACACACCTTCAACAACTGAGTTTTCTGCTACCATCTTCTCTCCAACCTTCTCTTTACAAATAATTTGTACTAATTGTTATTTTTCAAAGTAATGAAGCTGGAAAAAAACCTCCACTTAATTTCTAGTCTTTATCCTCCAATCCCACTTATCCAGCACTGAAAAATGAAGTTTTTGTGTCTTCTACTCACTTCTAATCAATTTGCTTAATACAAGAAAGAAATACTCTGTGAGTAGGCTATAAAAAACTAGAGACTGTTGAAGCACAGGAATTCCTCATGTAAAGGCTTGAAGATTGTGCAATCTTACTTCAAAAAGATCCAAACATTGTTATGAAATTTTATAAGAGAGACAATTCTTATCTTTGGCTCTGTCAACAGATTTCTCCATAAAATCTTTTTACACATGGATATTTTAAAACAAATTTAAAACCACAGTAAATAAAAACAGATTAAAAAAACTCCAAAACCTAAATGTCTTTAAATCAGTATAGAAATTTAATGTTTTGACATAACTGAAACTTTTGTCTGTTGTTCCCCCAAAGTTAATGATTAACAAAATCAACATTGACAAACCATTGGATTCAAGCAGATCATTACTTCTGTCAAAGTAATTCCAAGAAAATTTCCCTCATCAGCTCAGCTAGCATATGAAATACAGAGTTCATGTTGATGTTACACTTGCAACCTTAATTTAGGTCATTCCTAATTTTTAATCTGCTCAGTTTTGACATTATAGACATCACTTTCTTCCCCCCCACCCCACTCCCCCCCTTACCTTATTTAGTAGCTGGATAAAAAGATGCATGTATAGTCCAATTTATCAGCCTGACCTACAGTCATATAAAATACTTATATCAATGTAACTGATAGTGTTGGCATAGCAAAATTACCCCAGATGAAGTAAATGGAACTCTTAAACTGATGTGGTTGCAAGGCATCAGACCTCATACAGGAGATGCTGTTTAAATCCTCTATGCTTTCCACACCAGGTTGTTGTAGATTTTTAACTTTCAAATGTCCTCAGCACACTTATTTTATTTTTCTTTCAGCACAGATACCAAACCTCTTCATTATTGTGAAACAGAGAAACACTGCTTCCAATTTTTGCTGTTCTGTAGAGTGTGATAAATCTAAATATCTCTAAGCCACCACAATCCAAAGAGCTGCCGTAGCCTCTCTATTATTGAAGGAATTAGCATGTATTTATTCAATATTCTTTCCTTTCCATTTACCAGGTGATGTCAACAGCTGTTCTTCTTCTGGTTGTATTTGCTATTTTTGACACCAGAAATAACAGCGTACCAAAGGGCCTGGAGCCAATTGCAATAGGACTTCTTATCATTGTTCTTACTTGCTCCTTGGGAATGAATAGCGGCTGTGCCATGAACCCGGCCAGGGATCTAGGCCCAAGGCTCTTCACAGCCATTGCAGGATGGGGGATGGAAGTATTCACGTAAGTATGCCTGGATATGAACTAAAATGCTCTTGGCTAAAGTTGATTCCTAGGAAAGTAAGATCTTGATTCAACGTGTCATACTTTATAGGTAATTCTTTGCATACCACAAGAAGCTATTCATGCACTTTAAGCCAGACATTCTTTAGGAACTGGGCTTTAAAAAGGATTTCCTGCTCCTAGGGCAAATCAAACATGCATTATCTCTAATATCAATCATTGTTTCAGGCAGACCCTTCCCAAAATATTAGAGATTCTTAGAGATCACTGAAAACATAAGAGTGCTTTCTTCTCTTGTGCTGTGGCTTTTAAATGAAAAAAAAAAAAAACAAAAAACAACAAAAAGAATCATGGGAGAGTTAGTTGGGAGTATTTATTGGGTGCTCTAAAAACCAGAGAGGTATTAGATTGATTTAGCCTATTATTATCACTGAGTTATTGCAGAAATACACAACGGTCTAAAAGCCTGACTTCCTGCCTGGGAGCGAAGGAGTGAATGAAAGCAAGCTCCCTTCATTTTCCCACATCTCAGAGCAGACTCTCAAATCCCTGTGCATGCATGTGCGCACACACACGCACGCACACACTCTTGGCTGGCCAAATGCACAGCTAATTATTCACACATCAAATCCACATCTTACACATACCCAGTGTAAGAAGTGCTCTAGGGTATGTAAGTAAGAATAATCTGTCATCAGGAGATAGAATTTTTGGTTTGTTTTTCCAGTTGTGTCCAGTTATTTACAAGTAGGAATCCCCAGAAGTATTGCAGACCACTAGAGAGCCCTGGTTAATAGAGACTCCGTTTTAGCTACTTCACCGTGTACAAATAATCTGTATTTATTTAGTATGACTCCTATCTACATAAATCACATGCCTTACTAGAGAAGAGCAGTAGCAAAGCTTTTCTCACACACAAAAAAATGCCAGGCACAGCATAGAAGAAAGAGGCACAGTCATGCTACAGGCCAACCTAAAACTCTGGCCAGCTCTTGGTGGGAGGTCAGCTCTCCATTGCGGTTACCTCCACACTTTTCCTTTCCAGCAGCTCTTACCCATTAGTAGTAGTTGTTGACTATGATGGTAATTATACTCTCATGTGCTGCAATCTCTAATGGATTATGAAATTGGCTATTTGCTGAAAATGTTTGGAAGCCTTGATAGCATTATGGCCTAGTCACAGAATACCTGTGAACTTCCCTACTCCCCTACTCTCTACTCTTACTCATTTACATTTAAGCTGTTACAGGAAAACTATACATCTGTACCAGTATCAGCCTTTCTCCAAATTAGTTCTAGGATTTAGATACAGAGTTAGTGTATCCTTGATACAAAGATCACACTAAGAATTTTTNGGGGCAGTGGAGAAGGAAAAAAAGATATGTGACATTGCCAGAATACATTTACAGCAGCCTCAGGTATGTAAAATTTCAGGAAGAAAAGGCTTTCTTCCTGCCTTCAGTTGTAAGGCTATAGCCAAAAATGAAGGGAACGGTAAAACAGGAATATGCTTTTATCTATGGCACAGGTCCAGGTGGGACTTCGAAAGAACTTGAGCTTTGTTAGGTAGGTGGAAGCTCTAGATCAGTTACAGACTGTGGGAGTAGGTGGGATCCTGAATCTTCTAATGCTGTGATGGTATTATATGCAAGACACAAGTCTGTCTTGCACATGTCATGTGCAAGTGAAGCAGCAACTGTTGACAGATAATCCTTGAATGTCTCAATTTGACTGGAATTCACAACCTTCAGGCAGATGCTTAAGTAAAAGGCACGCCCAGGAACCGGGACTTATACGTGAAGCCTCCAGTGACATGAAGGGAGTGCTGCGCAAATTGAACAGTTGGAAATACTGCACAGAAATCGAAAATTATTGGAGTGAGGGTGAAAGTATCTCCTTGGAGCGACTATGGAATATCTCACAAGGTGACTGTGCAGCCTGGGTCAGCAGTGTTTGAGTGCTGCCTGAGGAGGAGCGAGAAGCGGCTCTACAGAGCAGTGTTTCGCGCCACCGTTTGAACGTCATTTCACGGCTGGCCTAGTGTGGGTTCTTCCGCAGCCCTGCTGAGGCTGGGTTTGAGCAGCTGGGCAGCACAGGCGGTGCAGCGTGGCCGCCGCTGCGGGAGCTGGGGCTGGCAGAGCTTGGTCGCCGCCGGCGCGGTAACGCTGACACCTCGTGGCCGCCGGATCCGCGTAGGGGAGGCATCGTCCGGACCAAACGAAACTGCATTTCTGGGAGGGTCAGGAGTCGCACCTCTTGTCTAATGATGGATCATGGATGTGGGCGGCGATCTGGCCTCTGAAATATTTTCCAGTCTCTCCGGAGCGTAGACAGCAGCCGGACCCTTCCCGCAATGGGGAATGTCGGAATTATCCTGGCGTTTCTTACAGCAAACAGCTTTATCTCACTGTCCCACAGCAGCTGGCTAGGTGAGAAAGGTATTTGTAAGTCTAAAATGAGCCAAAGGTCCCAGTCCATGTAGTTTATATGCTCCAGTTTCCTGGAAATTTGTGCAGTTAACCGAAGTGCCACTTACCAGTCCTCTGCTTCACAGCCATCTCTCTCGTCTTCTGCCCAACACCCAGAACACCTGATGATGGCAAAGGGAGGTCTGGATGTTTCCTGCTTACTTTGCAGCAAAATTGAAGGCTAGGATGAAGCTAAAGTATAAAGGAACTAAGATTACTTCAGTGAAGCTACTTGTGCTGTCACAACGAGTATCTTGAGCCTCTGATGGAGGATTGAGTGTTACAGAAACTCACAACCTGATGTGACCTGATGTTGTTTCAGCTTTGGCATTGCCCTCTACAAAGGCTCTACACCAACTGCCTTAGCAGAGAGTGTTTAAATTGCAACTGACAGCAGCTGCACAAACACAGGTCATGATTTGGAGAAGATCACGCAGGAGCCAATGAGGTGCATGTCAGCTCATGAAACAAGCTAAGTGAAATCTGCCAAGAAACACCTTCATTAGATGCTGACATACACACATGGGCACACACAGGAATACATGCAAGTACTTGATATAAGTGTTGTCTTGCTGATAAAAGTAAAACCTTAATCCATGCTTGTTACAGAAATTCAGGCACTCAACAACCAGCAGATCTGTAAACTCAACAGAAAAGTATCAGTTCTCATGTTATATCCTCAGGGCAAAATATAAATAATTCCGAAGGCAAAACATGCATTTCTGAACAAGGACTAATATTATCATCAATAGGACAGTGTGAAATTAACTCTTGTGTTGATATTTAACTGTAAGTTCATTTCTGCATAGATCTATACAACTCAGAGATGGCAGCTTCCTGTAACCATCCATTCACATATGAATCTGTCTCTTTATATTTCTGGCAAAGAATTTTTTTAAAGTTACTTCTCTGTATGCATGAAATTGAAGTGGCTGGGTTTTTACTGCAGACTTACATAATTATTACAGCATGTTATCGAAACAAAACACTTTCAGGTAGAGTTAGGAGCATTTGTGCTCTGAACACAATACTCCAAATTTTACTGACTGAATGTGAATCTCCAGGAAAGGGAGAACAATTCTACCAACCCAAGTCTCCTGCGTAAAGAGTCTGTTATTTATTATTTGATACCTTTAATGGTGGATTTGTTTCTTTTAAAATGTTTATAGATCTACACATTTAAAATTAAATCCCCATAATTATACAAATATTTCAGTGGAGCCAATGTGCTGGACTTTCTTAATGAACACAATAATTCTATAAAAGATTAACTTTTAGGTGTATGAAATGTCCGAATGCTTATTTAACTCATACTGAAAGACCCTACATTATTAACAGAGGTAAGATGCTGCATCATGAAATCTGAAACTTGGCCACTCTGGTCAAGTATAAACTACTTTACAGTCACTGTGTTTTATTACATTCCTTAAGGCAAATATACTCAAAATCTAGTATAATCTGTCACACTTGTCAAGAAGAGCACTATATGCTGTTGCAGGCCTGAAGACCATTTTCCACAAACTGTTCCCTGCCCCAAACCAGACAAGCCATAAACTGACCTTATTTACTAAGGTGCAACGTGGGCAGGACAGATGGCAGTGTCACCCATTCACAGAATCACAAGGCAACATAGAAAGGTCTACAGTGTTGTGAGTGCCATTGTACTTATTCACCATAAGGTAGGGCGTTCACTACAGCAACAAATGAAAAGAATTTATGTTTTTTCTCTCTTTCTTTTTTTTTTTTTTTT
>VWZI01008402.1:716322-761371 GCA_013396835.1 Psilopogon haemacephalus | reverse complement strand
GCAGAGGAAAGGAAAGCCTATTTGGTGTGCTGATCTATGGCAGGACATTGATGCACGACTGGAGAGAATTCCAGTGAAGGTGAGACACGTAGACGCACACATCCCTAAAGAGAAAGCTACTGAGGAACAGCAACACAACCAGCAGGCAGATCAAGCTGCTAAGATTTCTCAAGTTGACACAAACACGGACAATGACAGTGACTTTGATCTTGATTGGAAACACCGAGGTGAACTGTTCTTAGCTCAGTGGGCCCATGACTCATCTGGACATCAAGGCAGAGATGCAACATACCAGTGGACATATGATAGGTCAATTGACTTATCCATGGATGCTATTACCCAAGTCATACATGACTGTGACATCTGTGCTGCTATTAAGCAAGCCAAGCGAATCAAGCCCTTATGGTATGGTGAGAGATGGGCAAAGTACAAGTATGGTGAAGCGTGGCAGATTGACTACATCACTTTACCTCATTGTCATTCTGGCAAGCATTATGTGCTAATGATGGTAGAGGCAAGCACTAGATGGCTGGAAACCTATCCAGTTCCACATGCTACTGCATTCTTGGTCTGGAGAGACAAATCATGTGGAGACATGGAACTCCAGAGAGAATCGAATCAGACAATGGCACTCATTTCAAGAACAATCTTGTAAAAAAACTCGGCCAAAAAAGCATGGTATTGAGTGGATCTACCACATACCCTACTATGCACCAGTATCAGGAAACATTGAAGGCTACAACAGTTTGCTAGGGAAAACTGTTTGGGTATTTTCTCCTTTGGGCGAAGGGAAACCTGTCCAAGGGGTGGTTTTTGCAGAAGGTCCTGGTCATACACACTGGGTAATGCAGGAGAATGGTGAAATCGAGTGTATTCCACAGATAAATCTAACCCTAGCTGAAAGAGTTTAANTAACTCTAGCTGAAAGAGTTTAAATTCAGAGTGTTAAGAGTTTTCTGTTCTAGGTTTTACCTGGCGTCCATCACAACAGAATCTACAACACTTGAGCACAAACCCAGTGTCACCTGGGAGTCCCTGGTCTCATCTCATCTGTGAGGAGACAAACTCTTTCCTGTTTTCTGAGCTTTTGAATCACCTACATCCAAGATACATCTGGAGTGAACTGAATTTGTAAATAGTCATTATTGTAAATATTGTATTAGATCAGATAGATAATTCTCAGTAAACTCTGAGTGAAGTAGACAGGGGTGGATTGTGCTGGTTTGAACTAATTGGAGAATTTGAGTGAGAAATTAGGCTATTGGCTGAGAGAGGAAAACAGATGATGCTACTTCACCCAGAGCTCTACTGAGAAAAAAAAAAAAGTTTTAAGAGTTGCAACCAAATATAGATAAGTCAGACGGTTTCAGGCCTCTCTGGCTGTAGCTGCTACTTGCATGGTTCCTTTGTCTCTGCCTTTTGTAGCTAATTCTCAATAATTTTACTTTGTTCCTACTGCTCATTCCCCAGGCTGATCTACCTCCACCTATCTGCTTCATCAACAGATGGTGAGATAAGACTGGGGAAGGGAGGAAAGGTGGTAGCGGTGGTTGGTTACCCCTCTTAGGGATTTTGGTCTCTGGGAGGGAGGTGGTGTTTCTGTATTACTTTTTCACTGTATATATCTGTAAATATCTGTTATACATTGTAAATATATGCTTGTATATTGTGCATTGCTGTAAATATAAACCTTCATTTATCAACTTCCAGTGTTTCTGAGTTCTAGCCGGGGTTATAAAAAAGGTGGGGGGGGCAGGTAACTGCTAAACCACCATACAGGGCTTCCTTACCTTTATTTGAGCAACACACTAGCAAGTTCATAAACACCTGTGGGTACCTGTTTACCACTTTGGGGTCACATAATGGCCCAAGCCTTTGTTTTCCTTCCACCCTTGCTTCCCCCATCAGCAGAAGGGTGAGGCAACCCAGGACACATTCTAGGCCTTTTAGCCTTCCATCATCAGACCAATACAACCTAGCAAGATATGTCCAAAGTCAACGGCAGGAAATTCAGATCAGAGAGTATCCAGGAAGAGCAGAGAACAGAGCTTTAAAGAGGCTCACTCCGCTCAGTGTATCTCACACAGGCACATTAAAAAAAAAAAAAAGCACAGTCGTTGAATAATGTCTACCTTCAATGCTTTGTGCAATAACCTAATTAGAATCTCTCCGTTTCCTGTCAAATTATGAATTGCTATAAATTTTTACATATGATTTTCTGAAATGTTAATTTTCCATTTATAATCCATTGTAGCCTTTATTTTATGGTGGGATGTAGGCAAACTGTTTCTTCTCCCTTCTGGAAATGCATGAGAAGTCATTCCAATAAAAATTGTTTCATCATAAACTTAATTTAAAGGCCTGGATTCTTGGATTGTACAATAGTTACATATTTCACCCATCCTGCAACATTTAAATCATACTCTACAGCTTGTTATCATCATTCCTGTTTACTCCATGTTGTAGAAAATAATTGCTGAATTTCAGCCATAGGATTCTTACAGTTGCTCAGCTTTAAAGTTGCTTAGTAAAAGTACTTGAAATGGTTTTCATTACTCCATGTGTGTGACTTAGTTGCTTTGATAATTACAGACAGCTGGCCAGCCATGGTATGTCAAAATATGTCAAAATACCTCTCAATGCCCTTGGATACATACAAAGTCCAAGTTAATGTCTAGTGAAGTACGAATGTTAAGTCACACAGAGGGTGGGAGATGAAGGGGGTTTTGTAGGCATTGAGAGCTATAGTGGTCTAAAAACTTGTTCTATACACAGGATTCTACTCACTTCAGTAAAACTGCATACGCACATAACAATGCACAAACTAAGCTTTCAGCTCAGTTAATATAAAATTAACTTTTCCACAATAGCAATTAAAACACTGTGATCAGGAATGAGGTGTTTTATGTTTGGATTTGCCTCACATTGACTGTTCAGCATTTTAGCATAAAGCTGCTCTAACTATGGCAAGAGAAGGAACTGAGGCAGACCTTCTATAGGAATGACAGCACACTTTAAAATCATAGTAAATTTGCTGATCTTCCCTTCCCTGTATACAGTGTTGCGGAAAGCCAAAATAGGCCTAAACATGTCCTGGCTTGCTCAGACATGTTTTGTGTGCTCCCTTCTTCTGCTGATGGGAGAAACAACCACAGGAAAGAAAGACAAAAGCCTGGTGCCACCATGTCTCTTCCAAGTTGTAAACAGGGTACCCACATGTGTTTATACACTTGTTCATGTTCTCCCCTAGAAGGGTAAAAGTAAGCCCTGACTTTACCTAATATGGTCAGGTTTGGAAAACTGCCATTCTGATTGGCTAATCTGTGGCCAAAGAGCTGTTAGTCTCAGTCTGAATTGGTAAAAGGGGATGAGCATGCAAACACAACGTGCTCTCTCTGTGCTTCTCCCATTGCTTTCTGCGGTTGCATCCTGATGTGCTCTGCCTGCTACATAACAAGTCCTGATACCTTGGGTTTGTCTACATGAAAACTTGCTGTGCCTCAAGTTTACCAGGGAATAGGCATGAAGTGGTTATGTTCACTTAGCCAGCATGACATTGTGCCAAGGCTCCACATCTGCAAGACATCCTGGCTGCACCTCTGCAAACCTCTCTCCCAAGTCTGGAGTCAAAGAGAAACCAGGATCAGGTCAGAGTTCATCTGCCTCTCTCCCAGCACCCTGTTAGAGTCTGGGAAGATCTAGAAGCCTCAATGGCTATTAAGACACTGACAGAACTCCTTGCAAGTGTTTGGGTACTGTCTGGAAACAATAGCTTAGCCGTGGGAGTCCAGAGATAATATTTTGTGAGTAAATACTCAAAAGCCTCTGTATGAAATTCTCTAACTGAATCCAAGTGCCTTCTGCCTTAAGCAGAAAGAAGCTTCTCAAGTCCCTCCAGTGGACAAGCAGTATAATCAACCACAAGAACCTCATTCCAGCTCTAATAGTTTAATGTTTGTTATATTATTGCTAGTTATTTCTTAAGTGCTCTAGATTCCCTGTTTTCCCTCTGTGTAATACTTTTCATGAACATGCAAAAACCCTATTACAAAAAAATATGGTCTGTGCTGAGATTCCTGAATATAAAAAATAATAAACTATATTAATTTGTGAGTGAATCCCACCCATACTGTTACAAGCAGCTGCTAATAAAAACATTCTGATGCAGTGCTGGTGCTCAGGAAGAGTAGGTAAGCAGCAGCTGGTCTTTCTGACTTCCTCTGTAGTGAAAACAAAAGGAAAATCCTATCTAGCTTTTATGCCAGTCAGCTCTTTTGGTTACTTAATAGCAGCGGTGGCACAGATCATGTAAATGTTCTGGGAAGTCAACTGACTCAAGTGGCTAAGCTGTGCAAAAACCTTTTGATTCCTGAGGTACTATATAGAAAGCTGGTGTGTGCTGCAGCCAGAACTCCTGCCTGCAACGTAACCAATCATTTGTGATGCATCTTACCTTCATCATGGTGTAGAGTGCGAGTTTGAGAGGACTCCTGAAAGCTAATAAATTGATCTCTTCCACTGATTCAATTTTTCATGCAAGCTGATGCCACCAAAAATTAAGAAAACTTTAATATTGACTCTCAGCATCAGTAACACAAATTGAAATGTGACTAGCTTATGAAGAGATGACTGGTGTGACAGCCTGAGTGAACATGTGGCAATTTCTTCCTGAAGAGTAATTGCAGTAACTTCCCATCTGGAACATGACTCATCCTGTGTTCCAGGGATGCGCTGTTGTCAAAGAGACAAAAAAACAGCTAACAGCTGTTTAAAAACCGCCCTCTTTAGGTACGTTCCCTTCAAAATTCCATCACGTTTGCGTTTATTGGCACACCTCTGTTGTCTTAAACTTCACAGGCTGTGCAGAGTTCTGCTCTAACTTCTCCAGGCATTTCGGCCAGTTCGATGTGTAGCCACTAGATGGCACTTGGTTAAGTTTTTTTATCCCCGTCCCTCAATTTATCAGTGTCAGCTGGTAACTTCTGACGTTTGTTTTAACTTTAAATCGTTTTCAGTAAGAAATGGGGTTGCTGATGAAAATTTTACCTAATTGAATTATTATTGTTGTTGTTATTATTATTATTATTATTATTATTATTATTATTATTATTATTATTATTATTATTATTATTATTTCATATTTTGGAATCTTAAAACACTGTGACAAAGGTTTAATCATTCCCTTTATTCAGAAAGTGTAAATGTAATCTACATTTTTCTGTCACATTTGAAATATAGGACCAGGCTTGTAGCTCCACTAAATCACACTTTTGCTTGTTTTGTAATTCTGTTGCAACTTACAGAATGAGAGAATTGGGAAACACAGCGCGCAGTGGCAGTGTGTCTGATGAGTGTGAGTGTGAGGTGACTTCAGGAGAAAAACCCACCAAGCCTCAGCTACCAGTTCCCATTCTTCTGCTCAATTGCTACGATGAGTCAGAAATGAGGGACCAGAGAATGAAAAACACAGAATTGTTACTTGGCCTGCTGTGAGTAGCAGAAATGCTGTCAAGTACAGCATTTGTGGTTTAAAAGCTCCATATATTTTATCCTCGGTATAAAAATTCTGCTTTCTGGTGCTTTTGACTTTGAACCTGGACTAAAAGATCATCCTTGCAGAGCAGACCCAGATTGAAAATCATTCTCCCCTACAGCCAAACAGAAACCTTTGCATAGTTTTGGTACCAATATAAAAGCAAGATGAAATAAAATTAGAAAACCTCTTATAACAAAATTCTCTTCCATGATGTCAAGATCAAATCAGAGATTAGTGAAACCACAGGCTGCAGACTTCTGTTAAAATTAATATCTTATTACACGGTCTCTTCTCCTGTACAAGATTTAGCATGTAGAATACTGCTGTGCACACCAACTTGTGCATCCTCAGTCATAACAGAAAATCTGATCTCGTTAATACGTAGTTCCTTATTCTTTCATTTGACCATAAAGCCAGCTTCAAAGTAACTGTTCATCATAGGCAAACTTCTGGGCTCTTTTAGGGAAAGACAGATCAGCCTTAGACTTAAAAATTACTGGGATCTGAAACCCACGTCAGAAATCTTTTCTGTCTTTCTCTTCTGGCTCTGAAAGTTTGCTGTAATTTGAGAGAAGCAGTTCTTCTGAGTTTGGGTAGTCCCATATGGAGAATAGCATTTACCTTCTAACACAGGCTTGTTATTTTACACTTTAAAAAAATCTGAGGCTCTGTCCTCAATGCCTAAATGCATATGTGACTTGCTGCTTACACAGGGCATTTTGTTTATTTTGAAGAACATGCCAATTTTGAAAAACCAGACATCCAAATACGTGACAGATTTGAGCTGAGAAATATTTGCTTGTGAAATCTGTCTAAAGAGGGAATCTTCATGAACGTCTTTTCTCAATTTGCAGTTTGTAATATAGTTTATGCCAGTCGGGAGTATACCATCAAGTAAGGCGAAGTTGGGTAAGCAAACTTTTTTTGTATGTAATAAGTAGGACATTGTGGTCTGAAGTTTGTTCAGATTGNTACAGTGAGGCTAGAAAAAGGGCTTAAAATGAGTGTGATATCCCTTATCACTTACAAATGAGACTATTAGTGAAAAGGCTGATTTGTTCATAAGAGACATTCATGAATCTACTGTTCTTATCTTGTCCAAAAGAGTCAACTCATCCTAGGAGCCATCAGAATGAAAACTGCAGACCTGTACATTTTACTTATGTTATAATAGGTTTTCCAATATACTATAGCATCAATGAATCGGACTGTTATTGAAAGGAAAGAAAAGGCTGTGGATTGTTTTTATTTGGATGAAAAAATGCTGGTTTTCCTCAGAGATTTACTGAAATCTGAATGAGAATCTGTCATTCTGCTGAAATTATTCATTATGGACTCACTGTGTTTTGTTTTGTTTTGTTTTAACTAACAGATTTCTACCTTTTCTTTTAAAGTTCTCTACATGATAAACAAAGTAATAAAATGCAAAGTAAGAGTGAGGTAAATGTTGTTCAAGCACCATCTTGAAGCTGTTATATAATTTAAAATATTTAATATCATGCTATAATATCAATGGATGGATACTTGGCAAGACTGACTAAAGCAGATGTTGGAAGAAGAAATCTAATAACTACTAAAAGGTGCAAATGTCTATAACATGCTTCAATTCTTAGAAATGTAATATGATTGTTTATTGCTGTGACTGCCAATTAAATAAAGCTCATCCAAATATTCATAGCAAGTAATGTCTGTTTTAAAATTAACCCATTTTATCCATAACACACTATTGAAAGATGCTACAGTTTCTATAAATGTTGGATTGTTTTTTGCTTTTAGTCTGGTAGGGATTAGGAGAATATCCTCAATGGTCAGCAGTCCCTTTAGTGATTTATTTTTATTTTTTAATTGTTGCTCTTTCCCTTGGTGATTAAATATGGGGGGAACGGACATTTTCGTATTTGTTTAGAACCCTGTGCTTTCATTACAGTTTCATAAGAGAAAAATTATAGAAGAAAAAGCACTAATACAGCCTAACAGCATAAGAATAAATTCTAACAACAGTATAGAGGCATGATAAAAATTTCAGAAAGCAACTAATGAACTGGTATAAATGTTTCAATGTTAGGAAGGAAAAAAACTTAAGGATTAGAGCTGTGGTATCAGTCACACAACTGACAGATACTGAACATATCTGAGTTTACCATGAACAGCTGGATAGAGCACATGGGTTCATAGGAATAGTTCAGGAATCTACTGTTCTCATCCTGTCAAAAGGAATCAACTTATCCTCACCTTTCAAGCAGAGTATGGACCCTTTTCAAAAGTAGCTATAAGATGATTAAAATAAAATATAGAACCTTAATAAATTATGCATACAATTTCTGGAAGAGTTTATCAGTCATCTCAATAATTTTACCTGCAGTAAAAAAAATACGAAACAGCAAAGTGCATCCTGCTAGCTAAACTCATCAAAAAGAAACAGGTATCCAGAGAGTACTGGGCCTCCTGTTTCTAGTGTATCTGCACTCCCTTTGCCTCCCATTTTGCTCTGTAATTCTGCAGTGTTTCTCAGTGAATGCTTCTTTTTCATGATAGTCAGTAGCCACTAGCTTCCTAACCCACAGCATACAATCTGTTCTCAGGTAGTCTCATGCCTTCACCCAGCTACATCACAAAATGGTAACGGTTCTGTGAACATATTTTAATGCCTACACAGTCTGGATCTGTCCCAAGCTGCACCATTTGTCCCAAACACTTTTAAACAAGCCAGAGATAGACATGCTTTGTCCAGAGGCCATTCAGTCCACCACAGAAATACAATCAGCCACGGTTTGAAAAGCAGCAGTTAATAGTTTATAGCAGTATAAGAGCAGTTTAGGTCAGCGAGTTCTGCATGCATTTGTTCCCAAGGAAGCTGTTTCTGTAATTTTGGAAATGGGTAAGAGGAGTAGTTATTTAGTTAAGACTTTAGCCAGGGGATCAAAAGCAGAGACAACATTTTTGTGTGAAACAGCATCTTTCAGTCAATCTGGAATTAGCAACATGATTGGTTTGGGTTTGGGTTTTTTTCTGGGTTGGGTTGGGTTTTTTGCCAGGCTGTCACATCAAGATTGCTACACAAGTAAGGCTGCATGAGTGCACTTAGACAAGCCTACAATCATCTTTTGATCTTGGCAGTAACTACTAACTGACGTAATTGATAGGTCTGGTTTTAGTCATGGGGCCTAACATTTACACTCTGTCCCACAATTATATTTAGAACATACACACATCTCTTCCAGCACAGAGAAAAAAAACCACTGCACAGTACCTCAGGAAGACATAAAGATTCCACTCACCTATCCTTAAAGACAAAATTCCGTTCCAGTGCTTTCCATCATGCTGTGCAGTAATTGTTAATGTTGTCAACCACCTATAGAGAGAAGATAAGAGAAAGAATTAGGATATGATTTCACAATCCAAGTAAAAAACAAAGTCCTTCCTTACAACAATACAGTTATTTAGAAAGCACTGCATGTTACAAGATGTGACCAAGATAATTCTTTCATCATATATAATGAAGTTGAAGCAAGCAATGTGAGATTTACCAACTCAGTACAAAGCAGGTTTCATATTATTTCATTATAAATGTGAGCAAGTCATATGCATGCTTAACACATGAGAGGCTACAAAATATTAAAGTAACTCTGGACCACATTAGCATAGCTTTGATCTTCAAGAACATTAGGTGGCAATAAGCTTTGTACTGATTTTTCTAAAACTTCACTATAGTTACTTGCAATATCCTTCATTGTGCTGAATCTTAAATTCAAATTCAGCATGCAAATTTCCCCATGTGTTTAAGTCTGGTCTTGATTTATACCAAAAACACATTCTGTTTTTTCAAAGGTTGACTGAATGAAGTCCAAGAACAGCAGCCATAGGATGCTTTTTTTGGTTTCAACTTAGCAGCTGAAATGAAAAGTTGTGGTTATATTGCTGAGATGTACAGCTTTCTTTAGGGATGTGTTTTGCAACTGCATCCTAAAAAGTGGTTGACTTGCTCAGTATGAGAGAAACTACGTAACTCCTGTTCTATACAATCTGTTCCTAACATTCAGTGAATTCTGAACCATTATAGCAGCCTAGTCTGACTCTTTAGCACTTAAGTCAAACAGAGGTAGTAAGGTTGTCCCCTTCTCATTATAAAAACATGCTGTTATAGCTTCAGAAATCTACTTCTTAGTTTTGTGCTTGTAGTTTTTGATTAAAGATTTACAATTATTTTCAATTGTAGGCCAAACGTTCTAATGATCTTTCTTATATTAAAGAAAGTTTCTGAGCTCACAAGGCATTTTTAAAGAACACTATATCCCTGTCTTTTAACATTGTGCTAGATATTCCGGCTCAGAAGGCGTTACAGGCTCCTGCAGTCAGAATTTCCCTGCTCTGGTGCAATCTCACACTGAAATATAGAAGAAACTAGAACAACAAGAATTCAAGCAATTCCCCAAGCTTCAAGTCTTTAATGTCATCTATCCAATACCTGTATGTGTGTGAGTGAGAAATTAGGTTTGTCATTCAAACCTAAATAAATTTGCACGGTAGAAACTGCAGAAGTTTGTTTGATTACAATGTTTTTATGGGCACAGCCAGTGCTGAGCTTACTTCATTGTCCTACTTTAACTCCCGTACAAGTTACTGAAGGATGAGCTTTACCATCATGATCTTGTTTGAATGAGTCTGTGACCATTCTCTTGGTTATTGGCCTTGTTACTCACCCAGTGTTTACCCTGTCACTCAGTTTGCTTTTAACTCTTTGTTCAACTTCCTTTTCAAAGGAAAGTCACCTCTCAAGCATTTTCTTGAACCAGGTGGACTTAAAATCCACTGGCACAAACTAGCTATTTGCCAAAGAATATTGCTCTTACCAAACTGACATCACCATACTTTCTCAATTAGCGCTTATGTACGTAGCAGGTGCTCAAGGTCTTGTTTGCACAAGACTGCAATAAGTATGACTCTCAGATGGAGAACTAGCTTTGTCTTATCTGTGCTGCCTCTACCTAAAATGTTTCCGCATACAAATGAATGAACACGGTTAGAAAAGCACAAGAAAGCAGACCTAGAGAAAACACTGGCTGCGGTTTATTTTTAGTATTATGCCTGCTCTTTCAGCCTGACCACAGATGGAAAAAGGCCCATTGAATACCAAAATTTTACTGAGATTTTATAATAGGAAACATCTGTGTTAAATTCAGTGTTGAGTAGCTCTTCCCATTTCATGTTTCAGGTATGGAACGTTAGTATTTACAGGACAATATTAAGAAGCTGTTTTAAAACATGGTTACAAGCCACATAAAATGTATTACTCGTTTGTTGCTATGAATCATTTCAAAAGCTATGGCATTTACAATGGCAGAGTAGTTAGTCAATTATCCTATGGTTAATAGTGTTATCAAAGATGTACAGTACCAGAAGTGTTTAGTTTTGGGTTCCCCAGTTCAACAAGACAAGGATCTGCTGGAGAGGGTTCAGCAGAGGGCTATGAGGATGATTAGGGGACAGGAGCACTGCCTGATGAGGAGAGGCTGAGGGACCTGGGGCTTTTTCATCTGGAGAAGAGAAGACTGAGAGGGGATTTAATAAGTGTATACAAATATCTGAGGGCTGGGTATCAGGAGGTGGGGGGACAGGCTCTTCTCACTTGCTCCCTATGATAGGACAAGGAGCAATGGATGTAAGCTGCAGCACAGGAGTTTCCACCTCAACACAAGGGGAAACTTCTTTACTCTAAGTCCCAGAGCAAGGGCACAGGCTGCCCAGAGAGGTTGTGGAGTCTCCTTCTCTGGAGACTTTCAAGGCCTGTCTGGGTGTGTTCCTGTGTGACTTGAGCTAGATCCTATGGTCTTGCTGTGGCATGGGGCTGGACTTGATGATCTCTTTGGGTCCCATCCAATCCCTGACATCCTGTGATCCTATGTGATTTCCAACCAAAACAATGCAATGACTAATGTGAATAAAGTCACCATTCTGTGCTACCACAGCTGAATTTCCCTATTAAGTGAATTACCTCCTGAGCAAGCCAACTTCCAGCCTACAGTTGTTACTGAAATATACAATGGATCTTTTGGCACTGAAATTTACATAGTACCACATACAGGGGGAAACCTTCAATGCAGACCAGCTGTCTCTAGGAAATCCTTGTTTTGCAAACTCACTAAAATATCTACCTCCTTCTGCCCTGCCAAGAATGAGGCACACTTTTTCTGTATGTGGATCTTTTTGTCAGAGGAAATCTAATTGTAATGTGAGGCTGAAGAGAGCAACAACATCTCCCAACTTAACAGTCAGGAGACAGGACACAGGAATGCAGTAGGCAACCTGACTGCACAGACTGACTTGAAACTAGCTAGAGGCCTCTTCCATTATCTGAAGGACACAGCTGAAGTCTGTGTTTAAGGACCTTTAAAAGATTTCTTCTAAATTAGGCTGAGATTATTCTGACAGGGTGTATGTAGGGAGATACTGCCAGGGTATCCTCCTCCTCCAGCTTAACTTGTGAGATTTTACTGATGTTTGCATATTGAGAATATGTATTACAAAGCCAGTCAGGCAAGAATGTAGTCTGAAATACTTCAGTGTCAGAGAATGACAAATGATTCATAGCTTACACCTGTCAAAAGCTGTTCTTACACAATCCCTCAGCAGGGGTCTAACACATAATCTGCAGATTACACACTGTTTATCAGAAGCCACAATGTGACAGTTGTTTTCTTTAATGGTGCAGATTTGCACAACATGACTTGGGATAAAAAGTAATTCCATGAGAGTTTTATAGCTCTGCCTGTAGAAATAAGCTAGAGAATGTTCATCCTTGCATAGGAAATAAGTATAAGCATTTTCCAGAAAAGCTTGCAACCAGCATAACTGCAGACTGCTAAGGTTTCAAATGCTCTTATACCTTTAGAACTGCCAAGGAACAAAAGCAGGCCGCTGATATAAAGCCCATTAAAAAGACCACATTGCTTGTTCCAAATCAATTACAATTGGTCAAGTTGGTTCAAATGTATATGCCAAACAGAACATCAACTTAAATTGAAATGTTAAGGTTCGATACCTGCAACAACATTTTAAGTGCTCTTTTCATCTGCAGGCCTCCTGAAAATATTTTCAGAGTCTTTCAGAGTGGATTTTCATAAATTTCAGAGAAGATTTTAAATTTATGTTTATCCTAACTGATGCTCAAAGTATTTAAAGCTTCCTCATCCCTCAAGTAAGCCAATTTCCTAACCTTTAATCTTCTCTAATCTCGTAGAAATGTAGAAACCGACAGCAATCCAGTATCTAAGTTCCACTAACAGAAGTGCTGTTTAAGGTCCTGGAACAAACAAAATATTTGTGGTCAATAATTAACCATCTCAAACAATCTGCTTCTCCCCCTCATACTTCCTCATCCTTCTATTCTTTACACCCACAAGTGATGGCTGGAGTGTTGCAATGAAGAAAGCCAAAACACACTAGCTCTCAAGGCAGAGCAAAGTGACATTGTGGTGAAGAGAGTGGAGTGAGTAACCCAGGAAGTTGCCAGGAAAGGTCCTCCCTCATCCTAATTTTCTATTTCATTTTTTCATGCAGCATTTTTAACTTCATTATTACCCTTGAAAAGTGCCTCCTGGTGCTGGTGGCCAGAAGCACCTGTTGCAGATACAGGTGTTGAAATCATGCATTTAGCAAATACAGAAGAAATGAGTGTCTGGAAATACTTTCTACTACAGATTTGTCTGGCTCTGTTGTGAAGGCAGGTAACAGGTTTGTGTTTCTCGTTGTTAGGATCTACTTGTTTACATCTGTCCTGTGTATTTTTAGCTGTGTGTTCCTCCCTCTTCATAAAGCCTCAACTTCAGTGACAGCAGTTCCAAAGACATACAGGTTCTGCTCTCATGAGAGTGTAACTCCTAAGGCTCATCATTAATCATGACTTCAACATCTTTTGGGTTTCTTCACTTTCATGTGTTTTCATGTGTATCCTCTTCAAATATGTTGCCTACTATCAGCCCTAGTTGCCTTGTTCTTGCTCTCCTCTTTAGTCATAAGAACCATCAATCAGTTTCTGAAAAAAGTCTGTTAAGAAAGCTCTATCCTAAATAGAGTTAGCTAGGAAGGGAGAGAGGGGGGTTGGTTTTACCATGTATTCATCTTTTTAAGATGTGCTTCAGTTTGATGTGAGGGACATGGAGAAGCAAGACAACTTCAAAAGGCATTGCACTTATGTTGTTGATTTTGCTTAAAACCACAAAGCTCAACCCTCAGAGAGAGACTGAGATAGGGTCTCAGTCTGCCAGTGAGGTTTATTGCATCTGTTTAGCTGTTTTTCTCATACAGGCCTAATAAGAGAAATGACCTAAAGCAGGCATGCTGGGTTTTTCAGAGAGTACATCTTTTCTTTAGAGTGTTAACACTGCAGTGCTGATTCATGGAAGCTTTTCTACATGTTGCAGAGCACGGCTCCAGGAAATATCTGCTTTAATGATACTAAATTGAATGGAAAACTTTATAGGCCATACAACCTTCCTTCAAATAGGTCACCGACCACAGTGAAAATAAAAAATAAAACAGAA
Organism: Psilopogon haemacephalus; assembly: GCA_013396835.1. Taxonomy (NCBI): domain Eukaryota; kingdom Metazoa; phylum Chordata; class Aves; order Piciformes; family Megalaimidae; genus Psilopogon; species Psilopogon haemacephalus. The sequence goes on along the minus strand of VWZI01008402.1, from coordinate 747,295 downwards.
TGCAGGTAGAAAAAAGTCTGCAGCTATACCACTCAGTAGTATATACTCATGCAGAAATTTAGTCCTGCTTGAATAATGCAACTCATTGTAATAAAATTCAGGGAACAGGCCAGCTCCTTAGCTATTTTAAGGCACGAGTAACAGGCAAGCACACAATATTCTACACATAATCACAGAATCACAGAAACATTCAGGTTGGAAAAGACCTTCAGGATCACCAAGTCAAACTAATAACTCTACAAGGTTCACTTTAAACCATATGCCAAATCAGCACACACAGATGACCTCTAAACACATCTAGGGTTGGTGACTCAACCACCTCCCTGGGCAGCCCATTCCAATGCCTGACCACTCTTTCTGTGAATTTTTTTTTCCTAATGCTAGGACATAGACACCCAGACTTACTGGGCTTTGTTTTCCCCTTCTATTTTCTGATTTGTTAAGCTTTCAATGACATACTGTTGTGGAAGGCCTAAACAGGACAAAAGAGGCCTGAACACATCCTGGCTTGCCCAGATATGCTTTTCTGCTCTTCCTTCTGTTATTGGGAGAAGCAGCCACAAGAAAGGCAGACAAAGGCCTGGTACCTCCATGTCTGTCCAAACTTATTTACGGGGTACCCACACGTGTTTATACACTTGTTTGTGTTCTGCCCTAAAAGACAAAAGTAAGCCCTGACTTCACCTGTAAGAAATGAACTCACTCTAAAATTTAAGTACAAAAGGTTTATTATAAAATAAAGGCAAACATCACATAGCAAATAGTTGATGGAAACAAGCTAAACCTGCCTTTTTGTGTGTGTGTGTGTGAAGTTGGAAGTAGGAACAGATGATCTTGCATTGTATAATGACATTTATACTTGGCATTTGTATTTGGGTTCTCTTCGCTGACAGCTGTTTATAATACCAACTGCTCAGTGGAGTGTATTACAAAAATCAATAAAAGACACAAAAACGCAGGATGTGCTTTCAAGAATACACTTTCTAGTCTCAGCTGTGTGTCTGTGGAAAGTCAGACAATACTCTGAGTAATGAGTTATGGAAGAAGGTTACCTTATCAGGGACTACAGACTATGAAATTAATCTTACAAGAAGACACTTATTTAATGAGGCTATGCTTATGTAAACAGGTGGATTTTTCATATCAGAAAACATATCTATTGCTGTAAAGGAAGTTTCAGATGCTCGTGCGGCCACTGCATGTTTGACACAAGCCATGAATCCACACACAAAAGTCCGTCTAAAAAACGTACCAGAAAAGAAAAAACAGGAAGAATAAATCACATTAAAAACTCAACCACATAAAAATTTTCTTGCTCTATAACCTTTGATGTATTATCATAACCATCTCATTAATCTTTTTTGGGTTTTGCTTTTTTTTTTTCAGATGCCAGTGGGTAATTACAGGAACACAGAGCGGATCCTCAGCTGGTGAAAATCATTATAGCTGCACAGATGCCAATTTATGTCAGCTGAAGTTCTGGCCCATAAAATCCTTTCTAAACCTGAAAGAACATGTTGTACTAAAGTGTTATTGGTCTTTAGGTGATGGAAAACCATCTTTATGAACAGCGTGGCCTGGAGGGGGAAAAAAAAACAATTGCTTGCCTAACAGATTTCTGTTCTGTGTTCTTTTATTTAACTGGATTAGAGTGATACATTCCAGCATAAGCTTGCATGATGCAACACACCATCATTCACATGCTGCTTCCCAATAGTGAAACCATCAGTTTTATTATAGATGTGACTGTGTGCAAGAAGTCTAACTATAATTGGAACATACGCCAAGAAGCAGATGGAGACTCTGATTAAGAGTATACCTCCTGGGTGTATGTTGTACAAGCAGCATCTCTAGCAGCAGAGAGAAGGATATCAAGCCCTCTTGCAGGTTATGCAAGATAGACATAAAACAGAACCATAAGCTAGAAATTTGGTTTTGGATGCTGTGTATTTACAAAAATGTTCTACCTCAGGTAAAGTAGGCAAAACATTAACCTCCATACAACATAAAATATGTGCCCTCTTTGTTTCACAGAAGAGCACTTTGATTATCTACTTTTTAATTTAATACTTTAAAAAGATCCTTGTCACTAAAATAGGTATCAGTGATTTCAATGTGGAAAATTAAGTACAGTGCAAGTGCTGGGTGTTACAGAAAAGAGAGATCTACTCTGTAGGTTTTTGGGTTTTTTTTATAATAGAACCCTTAAATTTTATGGTTAACATAATCAAACCTTACATTTAAGGAACTGATTTAAGACCTTTTTTTTTTTTTTAAAGAATCAATGTTTTTTTAAATACCAAAATATCCCTTTGCCTTACCCTGGGTAACATGCCCAGCTGTAAAGAATAAACCTTCTACTCACTCTTTAAAGTCACATCAGCACACAGTGTTGCCTGCATATTCAAGGTGTCATTATCCTACATCAATTTCCCAGCTTTTTAAAAGAATCCCTGAGATTTTGCAGTACTCACATTCTGGTGTTGGAAATTTTGTATTACCAGTGGTAGAGAACTACTGCAGAGCTGTCTTACAGTTACTGCTCTTGCAGTCTATACAGAAATATAAAATACTCTATGACTGACCAGTGAACAAATATGAAGGCTCAGAACATTCTCTTTTTCCCAGGAGGTCCTCTGTTTCCCCCACATTTTTCCAGCTCACATTTTCTCAGAAAATCCCAGCTCCTACTCACTGCACCTCATGCAGAATCAAATGTGGCTGAGCAGAGCCATTTCAATATGTGATGCAACATGCAGGGAGTAACTCCAGACTGATGCTGACAAGGGCCAGAGGACAGAATTTTGCCCTGCTTATTTATGAGAACCCACACAGGAGTGATGACGCCTGTACAACAGTAATTTCTGCTGTCACACTGCAGTATGCAGCTATTCACTGTGGTATTTACACACACTTGTGTAATTAAGGCTCTGATTTGAATCACTTCCTTCTGACTGTTATGACTGTTATACTGGAAGTGCAGTGATAATTATGCTTCATTACTAAATTTCTTATGTGATAAAAAATTAATAATTTTGCAATTACTTAAAATGGTACCAGTATTATCAGTGAAATAAGAGAAGTGTTTATTATGCATAGAATTGTGCTGTTTCCCTTAGTGGGCTTTGTCTATGTTAATGAAATCCTTAGATAAACTTTCAGCTCTTATTTTGCAATGTGTTTGGACTGACCTGTTGACCAACCAAATTCAAGCTGGCTACTTGCATCTTTAGCAGTATTGCAGTGAAAAAACACCCTCGGGCCTGTTGTGTTTGAAGATGTGCACTACTGAATGAGGTAGTAAGTCAGTTCCAAATTGTTTCTGCCACAGGTGGCATAAAATTAAAAAGAAGAGATTGGAAACAGGCAAATTCTGTTCTCACTTTTGTAAAAGGAAAGGCTGGAGAATTCAAGGACAGGAGAATTCAAGGTTAATGATTAATGGGCAAAGAATCTACTGCAAAGCATTGATAATTCTCTTCTTTTCCCCATCTCTTGGCAGAATTTTACAGGGCATTCCTCACTCATTCAAAGAAAGAAGAAATGAAACCTTTGGAGTTTCTCTCATTTTTACTGCTTTCCTGTATCATCAACCAAGCAAACACATATGGAGGAAACAAAAAAGGTAATATTCTCTCAAACATAGTGATCATGAACTATAAAAAAAAATTATTTATGCTATAAGAATGAAGTAGTACTTACTGTTTAATCACCAATATGTTGGAACTTGGGGGGTTTTGAGTGGTATGTGGAAATTTGTTCATTCTGAGACTCTAGACTTAAGGTCTTTAACAAAATTCTACTGAATGTAAATTAAGAAATGTGTTCGTTTGAAAACATACACTGAACGGATATCAGTTATAATCTTCTTGGTCTGCAAGCACTCTACAAAATAGATCCAATCTCTGATTATAAATTTGTAGCTGTCAGACAGGGCTTAAGCTTTCATTTTCTGAGTTGCCTAATGTAGGCTGCCTTTCGCCACAAATGTGATAAATATATTTGAGTGAAAGAGATACATCTACAGTATGTTTTACAGACAACTGCTGAGGGGGATCTTTATCATTTAGAAGGTTGTACAACCACTGTCTGCATTTGTGACACTGCACATTATGTTGATACCTGTGTGACTGTTAAGTATGACAGTGCATCATAGAACAGCATTTCTTAAAACATCTCTAATGTGACTGAAAAAGAAAAATGGGTGTTTGCCATTATGGTTAAGCCATATGTAGGAAGCACTATAGTTTTTCTTCTTATCTAACTGTATTTCTAATACTCTAAATCTGGAGGGTGTAAAAGTAGCTTTCTCTTTAGCCAGAAATAAAGCAAGATGTGCACCTCATCCATACCAGCTCTGTCCAGAAGACAATGTTTCTCCCTGCTCTCAAAACTGCATTATTTCTGCTATAATTTGATTTGTTGGTAGCTCCTTTAGGTATCTTTCCCCAGATCAGCTCCATTGTGTTTGCCATGAATAGGAAACTCAAGAAGTGTTTTTCTGACTTTCATTGGTCTGTGAGGTAAATTAATTCACCACAATGACTTAGGCAAATGGTGGTAAAGTATCAATCCTCACTAAGGGAGGACAGGGAAGTTTTTGCCTTACGTGAGAGGCCTTTTAACACTGTCAAGTTGAGACAGCTTTATGTGAGCATAGTATATGTTTTATCTGAATATCCTATATCTATACATTGGAGCTTCCTCATTTTTGCTTCATCACGAATTGCAGCAATGAACAGTATAACAATAAGGAGCCTTGTTCAAAGCTCAGTGTCTGGCATGTGATTTTATTACAAACAATTGCCTAAAAGGGAACTATCCTCTAAAAAAGCAATCACATGGTAATCTGTTCCTTCAGTTGAAACTCCTTGGCTAAAATGTCCAGTTACAAGTTCAAATTGCCTTCTACTCTACCCAGAGGCAGACAAATTAAGGATCTCATAAATGGCACACTTCTTGCAAACCACAGTTTGGTAAGTGACTGAATTTAATGTGAGCACTTCCACAAGTTTGGTTTCCAGTCACTTTGGTCCTACATATCCTACACATCCTAAACTCATGTCCCAAGCTCCAGCTGTGCTTCCATGGCATTTCTGTCCCAAGTTTCTCAACTTTTGCCTTGCTTTGTATGGATGGTCCAACTCTCTGAGGCATATGCTTGTGTCTATTGACTAGCTCATGCACACAGGCTTATGGATCAGGTAGTGACTACCTCAGAGCTGCTTCTGCACTGAGAAGCTACTGTGTATCAGTAATGAAAAACTACGACATTTGCAGAACTAAATTACCTGAGCTAATTGTATCCACAATATCTGCATGAATTGAAGTTAAGTACAATGCCGTCCTGAGTTTCCCTGTAAGATGAGCATTATGTTGTTTCCAAATGACAGCCAGAATGCAAAGTAACAGCTAAGCCTTAGATGTTAGACTTAAATGTTTACTTGAACCCTGTGTTAATCCAAGAGCAAATGTGTTTCTACAAAGGTGTCTCTTCTCTATCCAGCTGTTAATTATCATGAAACATACAGGATTTTCCTATTTGATACCTCTCCACTCTAGAAATTAGTATTTAAATCAGGTGGGAAAAGTGCTGCAGAGAATTAACTTCTTTCTCATTTTCATATGCAAAAATATAGCATGATGACAGCTTATGGAAACAAATCTAAAACCCATTAATAGTTCTAATTTATTTCAACTGAGTTCAGATCGCATCTAGTTAGATCATTTAAATAGGGAGTCATGGGCTAAAATTAATGACATGCAGAAATACTCATCCAAGACATCCCAAAAGCTAAAAGTTCATGTATTACAGTTCCAACCAGCTCCATTATGCTATACTCTTACTATTAAAAATTTGCTGCCATTTTCTGAGTAGCTGTGTTTCAGAAATACAGTAGGTGTACAAAGAAATTGCAATGTTCTCAGGAGTTTTTGAATTCTACCAACATTTCTCTCACCTAAACCAGTCATTCTCCCTTTTGGCACCTTGAAAAAAATCTACAAATACAATTTCAGACATAAATTTTCAACATAGAGTCCAAAATATAACTGTAGTCTAACTAATTGAAGACCTTTTGAGTTTTCCCATGAGAAGAGACGATAATGGGAACTCATTTGACAAAGGAACTATCCATGCATGACACAAGCTTCAATATTTCTACTAACTGAAGTGACTGAACATCTTAATGAGGAGCTTAAATTCACCAGAGGCTTGTAATTCACTTGACTTAGGCATTACATTCATCTACTACTACTGTATGAATAGTGGTTGAACTCATATGACACTGGTGAAATTAACATTTCTATGTGATGTGGTGGTGCAATCTAAATGCTTAACTTATTTTCTTTTTTTTCCCCTCAAACTAGAGAGAAGATTATAGTTGCTTTTTAATATAAGTACTTTTAATGTTAACTGACACTAAAAACTGTCACTAAAAACATTAATTATTAAAAATAATATTTTGCTTATTTTGTGCCTCACTCTAGGTTTATGTTGCACATTTGATTTTGGAAAGCATAGTAATCCACGTGGAGCTTCAGGGTTACACCAAGAGCAGTGCAGTATTGATGATATAGCTCATAATACCATGTGGTTCCCTAGGGGGGGCATTAGCACAGTGACCTTTTTTCCCCTATATGTTAGCTAGAGCTAAGAGACTGTTTGCTGAAGGAAAGCTGGATTCCTTATACAATGGAATAGCTTGGCAGCAGCTGAATAAGACAGCGGCCACTTCCAAGCAGCATGATTAAGATTTCCTGGCAAAATAAGCAATCACTGGCAGAAGAGACAGAAGGGGCCATCTATACACACATGCCAAGACAAGGTGATAAAGTTCACTGCCAAATGTGAATTAAAATTCTTGCCAATTAAAAAAAAAAAAAAAGGTCTAAGTTAAAAAAAAAACAAAACTAGTTTCAGTTTGTAGCCTTTCCTCTAGAGAAATATACTGTTTTAAAACTTCTGTGTTACTACGACATCTTGTGTGCTTGCCACTTTTCATTAAAAAAAAAAAAAAAAAAAAGGAATAATGAAAAGAAAAATGTTACAATCTCTAATATCCCCAGGAAGCATTAACTGCACAAGATTACACACCCTTGCACATATCCATTATGATCATCTAATGAAAGGTTTCACTTGTGCTGGAATGCTACTATTGAAACATGGTTGCCTTACAGTTGTGTTGCTTAGAAGTACAGACATTCTCCCGCCCTCTCCAATTTTCTTACCTTTTCAGTAAAAACAGTTTGACTCTTTTAGCAACGATGTGGCCTATATTTGGGCTCCTACTTGGCCTCCAGACTTCATGGTGTTGCAGCAAATAGCTATTATGTAAACAACAGAAAGAAAGCGCCAAAACCAGAAATCTAGAAATATTGAACGTTAGTGGAAAAGGTATTTAAACACACTACTCTCTGGAATAAAACCAGCAAGTCTCATTTGAAAGATAGTGTTTTTTAGACAACTCCTCAAAACTTCTTCTCTTTTGAAATATTTGCTCTAAATACCATTTTCTAATTTTGCATGTTGTTGTACTCAGTAAGTGAAATGGATAGAGACTACTTACACAGAAAGGTAATGAACTATGTGTGACGAAGACAAAGCAGGCCCAAAGACAAGAAGGAAAACACAAATGTTTGATCTTTGCCTCAGAACTGACAAACTCCCATAAGTCTCTGATACAATAACATATTTACATATATCTTCATGCTAACTTTGTAGGCATATTTTCACTTAATGCTAACTTTGTAGGAGATTACATTTTTAATTAAAAAAAAAATTATGTACATTAAATCATTTGTGCTTTATGGATCTCAGTCTGAAAATAATCTGTAGTAGCTAACTGAAGGATTTTATTCAATTTTCCAAACACCACTCTTCTATGTTTCAGAAATAAGGGGTCATAAGGGATGTTGGAGGACATCAGTTAAACTTTAACTCTGTGTTTGCCAATCTGAATTTCCAAAAGCCATTCAAACTTGGGATTCTGTAAAACTGGAGAGTGAAGGAGCAGGGGGTGTTCCTTAGTTGTGCAAATAAATAAAATAAAATAAAATAGTAAACCCCTGCGCGATGGAGGGGCAATTAATTGATGTGATATGGTATTTTAAAAAATTAATATGGCTTAATAATTTTGGTATTCAGAGCTCTCACCACCTCTGACCACTAATTTTAATAATCAGGTTCTTCTACAATGGTCATGGGAAAATTATACATAAAGGAATAACTAGATCTAGAAATAATAACTAGCAAAAAATACAAACATTAATTGAACTGGAAAAGAAGATTCTCATGGTCAATATACCACTTGCAGTTAATTATACCACTTGCCCACTAGATGGAGTCAGGAAGCTCCTTTCTGCTTACAGCAGAAGGCAACTGATAAATTACAAGAGGCTTTAAGTATTTACTCACAAAGTATTATTTCCTGACTTGTGGGACTAGCAACAGGTTAAAGCAGTACCCAAATGCTTTCAGGGAATTCTGTTGATACCTTGTTGGCCGGTGAGACTTCTGATTCTTCCCAGGCTTCACAGGATGATGGGGAAAAGGGCAGTCTCTGACCTGGTCCTGGCCCTCTGGATGATCTGTGTATCTCCAGGACTTCCTGTCTTGGCAGAATGTCTTGCAATGTGCAGTCTCAGCACAAATGTCATGCTAGTTATGCAGGCTGATGGTGTGGAGGCAATTACACCTGTTCCTGGTTGTAGTGGGTTTAGCGGTTACCTGCCCCCCCCACCCCCGGCTAAGACTCAGGACACTGGAAGTTAATAAATGAAGCTTTGTATTTACAGCAATGCAAATATACAAGCAAATATTTACTAGATATAACAGATATTTACAGAAATATACAGCAAAAAAGGTAATACACACACCACATCCCTCCCTGAGACCAAAATCCCCAAGAAAGGGTAACCAAACTCCCCCCTACCACCTTTCCCCCCTTCCCCAGCCTTATCTCACCACCTGATGATGCTGCAGATAAGCTGAAGATCAGAGAGATTAGTAATAGGAGAAGTTAGTAGATTTAGTGGTTTTACTCTGAATTTAGCCAGCAAGCCCGAGAGACAAAGGAAAAAGCAGCCGCAGCCAGACACAGACCGAGGCAGACTGGCTATCTGGATGTTTTGAGAACATCTCTTAAAACAACTTTTTTTTCCTTTCTCAGTGAAACTCGGTGAAGTGACACAATGTGTTTAACTCTCTCTCAGCCAATAGTCTAATTTGTCACTCAAATTCTCCAATTAGCTCAAACCAACACATTGGTAAACTCCAAGCAGGCAGTGTTGGCAAACAAACTAACTTATAGCTTAGCAAAGCATAATGCTTTAAAGCAGTAAGGCAGTATCACTGCCAGAAACAGAGGGCAATAAAGGCAGGCAGCAGCAGGCAAGCACAGAGACACAATGGCAGAGCACATTGTGTTACCTGCTCATCTCTTTTTATCAATGCCTGAGACTAATGGGCCTTTGGACATAGAATAGCCAATCTCATTGGCAGTTAGCCAAGCTTGACCATACTAGGTGAAGCCATAGGCTTGCTTTACCCAAATCTGGGGAGAACATAGCCCATGCATGAGAAGGCACAAGCCAAGTGTTTACCACAGGATGCAAGCAGGAGCAAAACAAGTCTGGACAAGCCAGTGTCCTTAGACTTCATGGCTCCAGGTTCTTTTGTCTTCTTTCCCACAGTTGCTTCTCCCCAAAACAGAGAAGGAGGGAGAGCAGAGAAAACATGTCTGGGCAAGCCAGTACTTGTACAAGCCTATTTTTTGCCTATCAGGCCTACCACGACATCCTGTCAAAATACATTCTGATTTATTAATTGTCTAATTAATTTATTATCCAAGCAGTTTCAGCCTAAAACCTTTTTTTTTAAACAACGTTTGACTGGAATTCTGTGAGTTGTTACATGAATACTAATAAATGTTATAAGCTTGAAGACCAGGAAAACAAATAAGAAAAAGGGTTAAGAAATTATACTTTTGATTAAGGGGAATGTATTTTGATTAGTTATATTTCTAATTTATTGTTTTATGTGGCCAAGTAAAATGTCTAATTTTATTATATATGTCACTTAAACTTAGGATGATAGTGCCAGTGTCTTCAGGATTTCCTGTTTAGCTGCTAGCAGTAAGAAGAGGAATATGGAAGAAACTTTGATCTTATTTTTATCTTATTTTTGGGATTTGTTTGGGCAATTTTTATTCACTACAAACAAAATATTTTGAGTGGTGTTATTCAGGAAATGTTTTCATCCCGGAGCTTCAACCTTCCCAAGAAATGTTTTTAAAATTTTTATCACTTAATAAGAATTATGTATACTATGAAAATTACTGCTTCTCTGTAATTTATTACTTACTGCAGCAGTATATTGCTTTCAGTGCCTCAATTGTGAGTAACAATTGAGTAACAATATGAATTAGACATCTTTTCAGGACACATGGAAAAGGCTTAACCTCCAGTTTATTGTGCCAGATACAAAATTTGTAAACTATACAGATTTGTTCCTAAATTACATTACGTAGGAATCCCAAAAGCCTTCTGCAAATATTGAATCAAGCTCTTAGAAGCCACTTACACTTTTTAAAATGTCTAATCCTAAACTCCAGTTCCTATTAATGTTGCAATATCACTCCTTGTGCAGATCACTAGAGTCAGCAGTTTTCAGACCTTTCAAATGTCTGTGCAATTCCATAAGTCATCTTGACTAAAATAGCTTATGACTATGACAACACACCGCCTACACAACAGTGCCTAGCTAAACTACAAGGAAACTTGACAATTCTAATTACATTTCATATATTTATGCAAATGAGCATAAGATGGATACAGCATGACCTAGAGCAGAGGTTCTCCATCAGTATCATCACTGTGCAGGATTCCTCTACCTGCTGTTCAGGTTAAGGACCAGCAGCAACCAGAGGAAAATCGGCGTCTTCTCTCACACTTAAAATTAACCTCAAAGCAGATAGCTGTTTTTGTTTTTTTTAATATATATTTTTCAAGAAGCATTAGAGCACGGACAGAATCCATTCTACTGCTACCAGCATAATGCATTACTGACTGGACCTCTGCAGTGCTAGAAAAATACACAGAATGCCAGCTGGCACATCCTGTAAAAATGTGTTGTGCTCTCAATCCATGAAGCTACACTTCTCTACTTGGAAAAAAAGCTTGTTCCTTTAATTTAGAACAGTTTTCTGTATAGAACAAAAATGATTGTTTTCTTACTAGATGAAAGCTAAGATATTCAGACTTTGGTATCAGAAATTTTTGTCTATATCTTGCCCAATAAGGCTCTAGAAAGATTCTGAAACAAGATATGCCAGCGTTCTGTTCATTCACTGCAGGGCTGCTCGCTACCCTGCTTTATTCTACCTGGAGTATTAGCTAGCAGAAATGAACACCATTACCACAAAGGATCTTAGAGAATAAAAACAAAAGCAGAAGCAAGGGAAATCTTTGCACTCCTCTTCTCCCAGACTCATCACTGGAATTTCAGTAAATCCATAGGATTTGCTCACCTTTATTTCTGCATATGATGCCGTCCCCTTTTCTATCTTTCAAGTCCAGATTATGTACAGCCATAAAAACTCCTTCACTTTCTATCTATGAAGTACTCCNGAAAAAAAAAAAAAAAAAAAAAAGATAATTGTGATATGCAGAAAGGAACCAAATTACTTAATTCTCAAACCTCTAAGAGTTAGTCTGCATCTTTTCAGGACTAGGTTCTCTGAGCTTTCACAACATATGCTTCAGGTCAGCATTTAACACACTGCAACCTCAGAACACCATTGCTTCTGACTCTTTAGACATGCTGGACACAGTCCAGAGTAATATGAACAGATGAGTCTTGGATTTTTAGTACGTGATTAAAGATTTTTTCTATGATTACTCAGTTACCATAAGTAACAATTCAGCACCTGAGTACATGGATTTCTGTTTTTCAAAGTAAACACAGACACACTACTGAACTTTTCCACTACAGAGCTCTCTGGATCTCTAAAATGTCCAGATGTAAGATTGCTTCAAATGTTCCTTTATTTCATTAAATATTATTTATTTTTTAGCTTTAGTAAAATTAATTATGATTGAAATTCCTCCAAGTTATATCAGTTTTTATTAAAGCCGGTAGTAGATTTCCCCATGGATTTTCTGTGAGCTGATACTGTCTGGAAATCTCTTACCATGAATGTATGCTCTCTACTCTTCAATAGTGTCAATAGTTGGAAAATCCATTCAGCCAACACTTTTCCTCTTGCTGTGCAGCATGTTAATCCCTCAGTCGATAACTGAGTTCCTGAGCAAGCTTACTTGACCACAATAAGGCAATCAAATGTGACTATCCTTTGTTCATTGATTTTTTAGAATGCCCTTTAACAGTATAACCAAAATCAATAGAGAGGGTGACATTCCACATCTGTCCAGTTTTGGGGAAATATACTTGATTTTTATGTTTTGTACTTAGCCAGTGTTCAGTGGTGGCAGATGTCAAAGGGAAAGGTTGTAGTTCATTACATACTCCATTACTCTAATGATTTAAGCAGCTCTTACCTGAGGCTGCCATTGCAGCTGCTTCCTCTCCATTGTGCCAGGACATCTGCTGAAAAACAATCCTATTTTTCACTAGTCATCCTACTTTGTAGCTACCTCAGCTCCTTGATCTTGTTCACTGTGCAACTAAGTGACCAGCTGTGATGCGGCAACAATGAGGACTACAGGAGGTCAAGAATGAGTGGGTGGCAGCAATATGGGGAAGAAATCTGCTTAAGAGTTCCTCAGGTGGCACTGAAGCCAAATGTTTAGCTGGGAACTAATCACCAAAGTTTCTGTGAAATATTCTCCACTAATTTTTGTGTAGGAGAAAATACAATTTAACAGTTGCTTTTCTGTATATGACTACAGTGATTTTATTTATAATTTCTGCCTCTACTAGAATTTTAAAGACCTTTTCCTCACTCTAATTTAAATGATCAATTTCAAAAAATAACTTTAGTGAAAGAAAGAGAAATCAGAACCACCACTACCACCACCTTCCCCCCATCCCATTGATTATTCCTATAAGAAGTCATAAAATATTTAAAGTATTTTTTTTTCCTGGCTAATGTAAGTAATATTATTTATATTAAAGTTCTAGAGCAATGTCCTTGGAATCATCATGGCCAGATAAAAATATCTTGTAGCTCAGAGCTTTTTGCATACTTGTCCAAAGCTTTGAAGCTTTCATTTCCTGAAGACCTTCTGTACATATTTCATTAAACTAACCACAGAAAAAAGTACCAAATTTGGGGAGAAAAGTTTTAACTAGGAATAATCTGATTCCAATTATAATTGCTTTCCTATCTTTATTTCTCTTTTTTGAAAGGCTATTTAACCCTCTAATAATGGAATTCTGGTGTAGTATTTTCCAGGTATCTCTTTGTCATTTTCTCCTCTTGATTCTCCCAGCTCCCCTCCCACTTCTCTTTCATTCACACAAAAGCAGCTACTTAGTTAATTTTGTGTGATCACTAAACACAGAACCACGGAGACACGAGTGTCTCTAATCAGATGTGTACAGAATCAAAATCTCTATCCTTCAAGAACAGGGTAATTTCTGGCAGGCATTTTAAAGCCAGGGCAGGTCACTGAAGTTATTATTAGCTCTAATTAGCACTCCCACAGGCTCTTGAATTCCTTACCTGCAGCCAAAGAGCACTCAATATGGTGCAGAATTTGCTAACATCTTTTGAAAGCATGAGAGAAATAGTTCCTCTTTTTGAAACACAGGTCTGCTGTGTGTGAATAGGCTCTTGGTAAAATGATGTTTGATTCTTGTAACAAATGAGTATAGAAGCTGAGATATGATGAAACTGTTTCAAAACAAAGAAATTCTACAAATGTCTAAACAGAACCTTAATGAGAAAACAAACACTTTAAACGTTAATTATCATATATAATTTTACAGACAATTCATAACCCATCTCAATTACAGCACTGTTAAGTTTGTGTTTTATGTAGGAAATTGAAGACATGTCTGTAGGAAAACTGTATTTTCCCTCTTGCGAACAGTCCTCCTTTGAGATCTGAAGTGAATCACAGTGTTCAAAAAAACCATACTGATCCTAATTGTGAAATAGAATAAGAACAGATGAAAGGCCAGGAAGGCATCACTTTGATGCATTAGGCACATTTCTAACAAAGTGCCATAGTGAGGAAGCCGGCAATAACTCTTATTAACAAAAATCACTGCTACAGAGCAGTAGAAGGATTTATTTGAAAGAAAGCAAGACTGTTGAGTCTACAAGATAATCCACAGTATGATCTTCAGTCCAGAGTTAAAATTTCTACAAAATGTAAGCAAAATTGCAACATTGGTCAAAAAGTAATGTATGATGAAAAGTGAAACTAGGAAAACATCTATTCTAGAGTACAAAATGTAGGAATCTTGTACCTAAAGGATTCACCTCCAAAACCATGACACTATATTGCATGACCAGGGAAAGAATGAAACTTCTTACAAGACAGAGACAAGATATGTCTCAAACTACCATTCCTTGCAAAATCAGAGAGCACAACACAGAATAAATGGTGGTCTGCTTGCAAAGCTTCAAGGCCCAGCTCAGTGCAGTTCATCAGGTGGAATCTCTTCATTAGGTGGATATGCATCCTACCAACTGAAAGCTAGCTGAATGGTTATAGCATCCTAATTGAGAGTTGCCTGTACCACTCTGAGCTACAGAATTCTGTCACTGAGCAGCTGCCAACTTAGACCACAAGCTCCACTTACCAGCCCTAGAATTGTACACATTTTCATACATGCAGCCAAATGCCAAACATCAGAGAATAAGGATTCTAGAATATACATCAGTCCCTTCCATGTGGTGCAAGACATCATGCTTTCTAGCTCCAGTGGTCAGCCCTTTGACTTTTATACCATCCTTAAACTACCTGCACAACAGTATATATTAATGTTCCTAATATCAGCATGATTGATAATGTCATTGATCTAATGTAGATCACATCTGCTGTAAGAAGTACTACAGTGCAATAAACAGACTTGCCATCGCCCCACTGCAGGATTCCATGGGTCAAGTAGGGATCACTCTGGATTCATTCCAGTCCATTTCTGTGTACAAATGTCTGTCAGAAACTGGAGCACAGAACCTGGCATTGATTAATCTGTAGGGAATCTGGCTTGTGTGCACCCAGATCACCCCATGATAGGATAGTAAGATCAGGAGATTTACTTTAAAAGTGCAATGCTTAAAAAGTTCATTCACACTGATGCTGAACAAAAATATGTATGCAGCTGAATATTAGTTATATAAAACATTTCAACCCTCCCTTCATGATGCAGACAAACTGTATATGCCCAGGTGTTCACTCTTACAATCAAATTAGCTTGGGAACAAGTAACTGTAGAGGAATTCTTATTTGCCTAGTTATTTCCTCAAACGTGGTATCATTAGAGATATTATACATTGTTATCATTATATAAGAACACAGACATGTTCTAAAGCAATCCTACTTTTTTTTCCTTTGTTAACAACAGTTTCACCACTACTAAATTGCTTAAACAGCATCCTAACAGTCAATCCAGGCAAGACAAGCTAAAATATACTCAGGTTTGTGAAAAGCAGCCTCAGAAGCTGGAAACAGTTCCACTTCTTTTGTGGTTTCATTAATTGCAGAACTACAATTAATTTATTTCTAACATTTCTACTGCTAAATAGAACTCCCACTTAACATTTTCATGAAGTGATTTTCAAAGAAGTTGATCTTTTGACATTAAACAGGTTAACTACACCAAGAAAATAATCATCAGGCCAGCATTTCTGCCTTCAGCAAAAAAGACCTATTTTACCCAAAGGGTATTTTCTTTTGTGAAGTCAGCACAACAGTACATTTTCAGTACAATGTATAGAGACTTACAAGAGAAAATAGTAGAGTGTCCAAAGGGAATAAATACTGTTAGGGTCAAAACTGGTCTTTACATTTTTTCTTGTATAAACTCTGCATAAGGATTAGTGCTAGGAATTAATTTGAATTAATTATTTTGATAATATTGCTCTGCCTTCCTTTTCAGTAAATCCTTTCAGTCTGAACGGCCTTACTGAAAGTTAACTTTGTATGCAAGTTGGCAAACGGGGCAGCTATTCTACTCTCTCTGCAAATATGACAGGTCTACAAATCTATACCTTCCTTAGATACTCACTTCCAGTATCACATGGTAACCACTACAGAATTTTCTTCAAATTGATGATTTTCAGTGAACAAGCCCTGGATGTGTCTAGGTCAAAACTAGTAGCAACAGGTTTAAACTCACAAAGGATCTTCAGAGCTAGAATGACTTTTCATTTATGCCTTTATATAGAATTATCTTTCAAACCAGGACAGCAAAGCACAACATTAGTTAAGTCAACTCAGGTGTGGGAAGAAAGATCAGAACTGCTGCTGCAAATACTGTGTTTTTACTCCTGTACCACATATATATTACATATGTAACTGTGCTTGATTGTCCAAGCCTATTCCCCGCATGCTGGCCAAACTCTTGAGTTGCTGACACATTCACAGCTTGTACAACCAAAGACAAGATTTGCAAAACTGCCTCAACCATAATCTGTTGCCTGGGAGGTTTAGGATGCCAGCAAACAGCTCTCCAGCCTGGGCTGAAATGCTATGGTAAAGTTGTTTGTATGTTTTACTGCCAAACTAAATTCAACAGAATTTAACAGCTATTTGGCTGAAGAAATAAGGAATGGAGTTAGCAAAAGATTTTTTTTTGGATGTGGCTCCTGTGCCCCACACCCAGGCTCTAGGCAGCCTCTACCCTCTGGCATGATTTTGTGCTGCAGACACATCATGTGACGTGGTTCCTGTGCAAAGGAATATGGTCCAAACAGAACTGACTATAGCAAGATTATAATTTAGATGGGTTTTATGTTTTATTAATAACCTATTGGAGAAAGAGAAGGGTGGATGTCTGTAGAGCTTTTTTCATAGTTTCCCCCATTAACCCTCATTCCAGACTGAAAAGAGCCTGTGAACTACTTTCCATTACAGCAGATAGTAACATCCCTTTAAGGGATGTTGAACCAATCATAGACCTGTTTCCATCTGGACTTCAGGACAGCAGAAATACAATCAGATTGTCACGCCTCAGCTAAGAACTTCTGGCCTAATACAAAGCTGGTTTCTTTCACCTTTGTGTCAGAGGCAAAAGAGATGGGTGAACATGGACTAGAATTAAATTTTCTAATTGTATGTTTGTAGTCCTTCTGTTCCCCACTTCTCATATAGTAAGAAAGAATATTTAAATTCTATTCAGAATTTGGAGAAAAATACTTAAAGGAAACTCTTCCTTCAGTTAATAGAAGGTTTTACTGATAGATATGTCAGGTTCTGGTGGAAGAAAATATATTTCTCTTTTAAAAAATAACATGCCCTCTTTCTGAATCAGTAGCAGAAAATCATGGGAGTTATTAAACTCACTGTAAAGAGGTAATAGATGGTTCTAATTCAAAATAAACTGAGTGGAAAGTAACTTTTGCCAGTTTTTTAGTCTGGGCAGTCTCCCATAAATCTGAACAAAATCCACAAAATGAAATGAAAAAGAAAGAGAAATGAAAGTGAAGCTACTTCTTAACAACTGACCCAACCCCCACAGAAAATGTGTGATTTATCTCCGGCTGGTAGCTACAGGATCCTGTGAAGCAAGCAATATCCACCAGCACTCACCACAGTTGTGTATAGCTTATCTACTATCAGATACACACTTTAGAAAAACAAAACCAGTACCAACAAAACCCAAACCCAACCAATCAATCAAAAACAAACAAACAAACTCAAATACCAAAATCCCCTGCCAAAGAGGCAAGCCCAAAGTGGCAATTTAATCATTAAATGCAAGCACAACAATGTGCCATCTGCAATCTCAGACACAGTGCAAAAAAAACCCAATCAGTACCTACTAGTATACAGCAGAGGTAGTTGCCCATTGTGGTCAATGACAGCAGCCAGTGTGTTTGTCACATTCTCTTTAATTATAAATTCTTAAATTGTTTGTGTTGTCCAGACTGCACTAGAAAAAACAAAATATGTGGGAAGCAATCAGCACTGAACTAAAATTAGGGGGCGGTGGTGTCTTCTTCAATTAGTTCAGTATAAGTGTTTTGGGGAATTTTTTCCCTATAATTATCATAAACAATTTTCTGTCACTTTCCACTAGCTTGTCACCAGCTCGACTGTTTATAAAAGTGATTCTTTTCCTTTCTTTTTTTTCAATATTAAGTTAAATTCACTTAAATTACTAAGACTTTACAGAATACATAATTATAGAAATAGCTAGTTTGTACCTCCCCAAATTTTGGAAAAGAAATAGAGTCAGGAAAATAGAAATAGAGTTAGAGGAAAATAAACATAACTTATTATGCACTAATTCCTGAAAAAATGCATAATTCTAAAACCAGAAGAAAATAACAGAATCTACTTTCAAAAAACTTCACCCCATATTTTTGTGTAATGTTTACATTTCTAAATTATGTCAAGTGCAATCAATTCATAGCTTTTTATTAACCTGAACTTCTTGCTGAGAAGTAAAAGCTTGCATCAAATGTCAGATGTCTCTGCTGTTTAAAGTCAGGCTTGCCTTGATTTTTTTTCTTTACACACTTATTCTATCAGGATGCAGCTCCTGCTGCAGCAGTATCTGCCAGAATATACTGTTATCACAAAGTTGGGGGGTTTTGTTTGTGTTTTTTTTTTGTTGTTGTTGCTGTTCTGATTTTGTTTTCTCTTGCTACTTGCTACTTTGTACTTTTAATTTCCAAAACTAGAGGCATAACATGGCTACTAAAGAATTCTCCCTTGAAAACAGCATCACAGAATGTTTGTCAGAATATGCTTAGTTAAAATTGAACAGGGAAGTTAGTACTTGGAAAAGAGAGGTTACAGCAATAACCTTTAAAACCTAGACCACTGGTCTGCTGTGAAACATGGCCAAACTCACTAGCTCATTTAATACAGAATTACTTACTGACAAAGACTACACTACTCCAACTCTACTGACCAACAGTCTAGTAAGAACTATTTCTGTGATGAATCAAGTTCAAATAGAAGTTTCTCCCCTGGTCTCATCTGGACTCTGCAGAGAGGATAATAATTTATTCAAGTATCTGATCCTGTAGGGTTTTGTTTGTTTGTTTTTGAAACATTATATATACATATTATTTTACCAGTCTTGAACAACAACTTTTCTATGCATTTTAGAACTTCTTTAATCAAACCTGTTACGTTAGCTTATAAGGAAAATGAAACAGCTTCCTTAACTCCCTGGATAAAAATCATCTTGAGTAAATTTCTTCTCTCATAAGTGAATAGGAAGAAAATTATTATTACAGCCAAGATGCATGATGCAGAACCTAGAGAGAAATAATAATAATTTTTAAAACCCCAGACCCACAAACAAACAAAAAACTAACCACAAACAAGCAAAAAAAAAAAAAAAATCCAGTGGCACAGAGATGAATCTGACATGCTAAGCCAGACCATATGGACATTTACTTTGCTTCTCTGTCACCACACCTTTAACTGCCAGACTGTCCCAGATATCAGTATGACTGCACTTTATACCTGTTCATCTCTTCATGGCAGTATGAAGATCACTAGAACAGTGAATGACTGTTACAGAATGTTTCTGCTGTCATTATTCCCTGTCAGTAAAGAGCAGAATACAGTCTTTGCATATTTCCTCAACTAAAAAAAAAAAGTATCCATGCTGATTTAATTGAATTTATTACCCAAGACAAGTGCCACAGTATTGGAATAGACTGGTTTTTGTTTTTTTTTCCTACAGATTTTCTTCCTGTTTTTCAGTTGAGGCCTCCAAGGAAAGCCTCAAAACTGGAGGATCTCAGTAGGTTGCCCTCGTCAGAGCAGGGTTGATTCAGCAGCATTCACTAGTCTACCACAAGCTGTGAGAAAATTTGAGAAAACTTGGGCTCCATTTGCATGCTGGTGATGCTTAGCCTATTTTCTGTTTTTTACCATCTTTCAGCCAAGATGCACACATGAATAAGAACAAACTTTGCTGAGGCTGACTCTGCAGTGGTCAAAGGCAGTGCTGGCAGCTGGCACTGAAACATTCGCATGATTCAAGCCTTAAAAAAGGAATTTTTACTCTGAGATTACTTTTCTTATCATGCACAATTATAATGGCCAATGTAGCAGTGGGTGTTGTTTTTTTTAAAAAAAAAATTTATTTTGAGTGTCAAATAGATGGAAACATGAAGACTGGAGAGGCCCCAGTTACAGAACTTACTCCAATGACAGGATGAACTTCCTATGTGCAATGGTACAAGCAGCATCTTTAAAAATGTGTGTCACTGCACTACATTTGACCTCTTTGGTATCTGACAGGGAAGAGTTGAATTGCATACTTGGGCATGTGGGTTTGCTAGGTCTATATAGAATGGCATGATACAACAGGAGGCTGCAACACTTTGCAAAGAAAATACTATAATCAGGACACTGATATGAATGTTTAGTGGTATTATCATAACTCTGAAAAGATAGACCAGAAAGGAAAAGGAAATTATGCACTGAATTGAAGAGAGGAGGCACTGGCAATACTTCTGGCAGTGTATATTATATCATCACATCCTGTGACTTAACCACATAAACTATGACATATATTGGAACTTTCCTTTGTTATGTAAAACTTATTAGCTCTGAGGATTCTAGGCTGAACTCAAATGCTGTGGTAAATAACAAAGTGAATAAATTCACCTACTTGGTGTTCCAGGCATGACCCTCACAGACAAATTATTCTGTTTATCTCTGTAACCTTACGACTATGCTACTAAGTTCATCTTCAGAAATGAACCATTATGATTTACAGAGACAAAGGAGGTCACTGAAATCATTACAGAGCTCTCTGTAGTTTAATAAAAGGGAACAATTTGATATTATTTCTGGCTACAGAAATTTGATAAACTGATATTACTACTTGCTGAGAAGAGGACAATAAAATGCCTAGGTTCTGTGTACTTATAGCTAATTTCTCTACCTTTATATTATAGCAAAAATATTCTAATATGCACAGTAGGACTGAATGAGCATTACATACAAGCTTGACCTCCATTTTGAAATCTTGAGGCATAAAAAGAAATTCAGTAATGCAGTCTTCAGAAAGCTATTGAATCAGGGCATGCACGTGTCTCAGGATGTGAACAAATATCCTTTTTGTAGTCGAGAGCAGCACTCCTCAAGCTCTCATTGTTTCTGGAAAGGTACCACATTTAGCCATCTCATGTGGCAGATCAGTTCACATAAGCATGTCCTTACCTGTTTCATGCAATATATATTAGGCTAGCTTAAACAGGTTTTTTTAAAATGATCTGAGGTAGCCTAGCTGATTTTCCCTACAGCTAACAGCAATAGTCCAGTACTGCAGCAATAGTAACAGAAAAGTAAGGGTGACAATCTCTAGCTGGTGGGAGACAACAAAAACCTGGAGGAGGTAACCTCTTCATTTGTCAGATGGATGCAGACAAGAATACCTGTCCACTGCTATATTATGCTCCTGTGTAATGAATGTTAAAGTGCTAGTTTTCTGCAGCATGGATTTATATATGTGAAAATATTTTCAGGAAACTTGGCATTGAAATAGCTTTGCTTCTATTGTTACAAAAATTAAAACAAATAATTAAAAAAAAAAACCACCCACAAATGAAAAAACAACCCAAACCTGAATTCATATACAGTAAAAAGAAAAAAAGCTTTCTGGAAGGACTTTCTATTGCTGTTGTACACAAGATTTCATTCCATTTTGAATCTTTAATTCTTTACACATGAATAGCAATCCCACTTTCTTTTGCCCTATGAAACATGAGAGGTTCTAGATAAAACATGCCAACCAAAGTCAAAGGCATGAGTTGTAGTGTTACATGCACCAGCTACGCACAACATAGGAAAGCAGCTTTTGGCAAACTGGAGTAGTTAAGAGCACAATGCAGAGCTGAATTCCTAGGCAGAAATTCACTTCATCACAGAAAGGGATTCTCCATATCTGTACATTTGGGTTTCCATCACTTCAGATACTGCTTTCTCCTAAAATTCACAGAAAAGCCTATATACATGATTCTGATCTGCAGCACCATGCAGCTGTTGCCATACCCTGTGGAGTGCCCTTATCCATAGCATCAAGCCCTCTCTTTCTACTAAGTGCCCTAATGAATCTCCCTGGGCAAAAGGATCAAAAAGACAACCACTAGGATTTTACTCAGACAGCTATTCTCATAAATGAATTCATGATAATTCTAATTACACGTCTTCTGATGTCTTTGTCACACCTTTACATTTATACTTTGCACAGAAGGGCTGAAAAAAAAACAAACCCTGTCATTCTAACCTTGCTCTAGTGCTTTTTGTAAGCTTGCCATGTGCAACAAGGGCAGCTGTTCACCAAGCAGCAAAAATGGCTCTCTGGCTCTTCATCTGAGCCACTGATTTGTCTTCTGATTTGTGTATGTAAGAAACGGCTATTTCTAGATTGGTAACAAAATGTTCCTTTTCTCATGAGACTTTCTGGCTCTGCTGTGTCCCTTCTCTAGCATTCAAGAGGAATATGCTTCCAGTTGTCCTCTTGAGAGTCTTGTTAGGTTTTCCCAGCCACTTAAAAAAATTTTCAGATTGTTGACCAAATACAATTGTCTGTGAGGACAGGCTATGAGCGTTGGGGCTCTTCAGCCCAGAAAAGAGGAGGCTTTGAGGAAACCATATAGTAGCCTTCCAGTGTCTGAAGGGGACCTACAGGAGGGCTGGGGAGGGACTACTTACAAGGTCTTGTAATGACAGGATGAGGGGGAATGGGTTTAAACTGGAAGAGAGGAGATTTAAACTGGATGTTAGAAGGAAGTTCTTTACAGTGAGGGTGGTGAGATACTGGAATGGGTTGCCCAGGGAGGTTGTGGATGCTCCCTCCCTAGAGGTGTTCAAGGCCAGGCTGGCTGAGGCCTTGAGTGACCTGATCTAGTGGGAGGTGTCCCTGCCTATAGCAGGGTGTTGGAACTAGATGATCTTTGAGGTCTCTTCCAACCTAAACCATTCTATGATTCTACATACTTTGTGGTAGTCAAACAACTACACAGATTCAGCTTTCCAGATGCTTTCAAATGTACTTGTTATTAGAGTAATAAAAAAAGTAAGGGAAGATACAAGCAGGCCACATTGATATTTTTCACAGAATAATCTTGAGCAAATTCAAAGGTAGATTTTTCAACAATCACTGCTTTCAGGTGACAACATTTTTGCTTAAGTCTTTAGATGTCTCCTGCCTTTGATTTGATTTTCATATTTGGAGATTTGGGGTGCACTTGCCTGATTAGTTCTGTGATGTCATTTCCTTTTTATTCCTTATGCTGACTTGATTTCTTCAACTCACTCTAACAGGCAGCACACCATCCCCACCCAGCAAGACTCAGCCAAAGATCTTAATGAAAAATATTGCTGCCAACACCACCTAGTACCTCTAGAAGCGATAATTTCTAACTCCGAACGTCTCCACTCTCAGTGATGTATGCCTTCTCCCACTGTGTTTTGGTACATCCAGTCCTGAATCTTTAAAAAAAATAGTTCAAATGTCCCATTTGAACATATAAGATTATCTTAAAGCTATATAAAATTGATTTACAGAGGTATATACATAAAGACCTCAGAAGGAATGCTGAACGCTGTGAAAGGACTTTGAGCTATGCTCATGAAAAATTCTGCTAAATCAATATGGCTCTCAGGGGAAGAAAATCTTGGATGGTTGGTAGCACTTACAGCATTTACAGTCCTATCCTCTGAGCATGCCTAGAACACAAATAATAATTCTCAGAGTTATTACATTCAGGGAAATTATACTGCTCTACTAATGTGTACATTACATGTATTATTTACATAAAAGTCCAAAAGAAATACTAAATGAACATCTTAACATGCAAATAGAATATAGATAGGCTCTAATAACTTACACTCAGAACAGTATTTTACATTGATTGCAATATTTTAAATTAAAGTAACCTCCTTCCTTTCTTCCTAAACCACTGTGAAACAGTTGTATGTGTGATCAGTGATTCTATCAGTGACATTGCTCCTAGCTTATTACCAGTTAGCTTATTATTGGGTAGGTGACTATTTGATGGTAAATTGATGGTAGCACAGAAGACTGCAGAATATATTAGACTTAGTCTTTCTTTTTCATGTGGTAAAATCTCAAAACCAATGAATTTTTTCCAAGGCCAAAAATCTTCTATGAGCCTAAATTTTTTTTTGCCAGCAACTTTATTTCTCACCACCATAACAATTAAACTAAGTAGCTCTATCCCCACTATCAGAATTTTTCTAATATACATTACAAATAATTTTACCTCCACGTAAAGAAAACATGAACTTTTCCTAAAGGTGATTAGTTTCTAATACTGAAGTCACAGAAGGCAATATAGAGGCTACAGAGATGTTACTGTGCATATCTGTGACAGACCAGGAAATTAAATTTCTTCACTGATCAACTAATACGTTACCACAAAGCATATCCCCCTGCTTACTTCTCAGGTGGTATTATTGCTCAGGTGCAACTTATGCAAGTTTAGAGATGGTCAGCATATAGTACTTTTAGTAATGGCATCTCATGAGATCTGTGCACTGTCTCTACTCAGATGGTGATTTACTGAGGTTTGAAGGCTACCTGTCCTTTTTCCTAAGATACAACCAGAATACTTTGAAACTTGACAAATCAGCCTACTTATTAGGAGGTCAAATCTAATATGATCAGATTCAACCTTTACCACAGAAGTGGCAAGCCTGTTATGAACTTCTCCTTTGAATCTGTCAGGAAAGCATCCATGCACTGAGGAAAACTAACTACCCAGCTGACTGTCATCGCCTTTTCATTAAAGTAGCTGTAATTCAGCAATAAAACTAGGAAATCTAAAATATTACAACATCATAGTAGACAGAAGTTATATCATTGATCAGAAAGCAAAGCTGTCAAACAGACTAATGTTACAGTGCACTAAGCACTACAACAGAAGAGAAAACCCTTGAGGTGACAGTCCACAAACTGGTCAGCATCCATGAAGGGTACTAACTACCCACAGCTCTCCCTGTTTTCAAAAGGATATTTGCAGGCCTTTTGTTACTTCTGATGTTGCATGATCTACTCTGAACAACTTCCTTTTCACCATCTGGCAACTGAACTCTCGAGTCTTTGTTTGTGCTTTCCAGGCTGTCAGGTTTAATATCCCATTCTCACCTTGAAATTTATTGAGGATTTTTCTGTTCTAATCCCAGCAAGTATCATGATCCAAACCCCTAACATTTCTACTCCTGGAAGATGAGACCTCATTCATCAAGATGGATACTCTTTTAAAAAATATTTCATACCTTCAACTTAGAAGCCCTACAAATTTAGAGTAAGATTTAGTATTGTCCATGTTTATTTTCTCCACTAAATTAGATTCCGTTTGCTTTGCAAAGCAAGCTTGGTTTCAGCATACTTTCACTGTGCTGCCCTGCTGGTTTCTGTTGAACAGCTCCTGGTGACAGAACACAAGGCTGTTTCATTACCCCCCCATCAAGAAAACTAATAACATGTGAAGAATCTCAACAGTCCATTCATGGTTCAGTTAATTTATAATAAATTCTCCTCCAAATAGATATCACAAGCAGAGATCAAAGAAACTTTGGAGAATGAATTCTCATATTCATGCATTTGTGAAGTTAGAAGTCTAGAGAGAAGGAGCAAGAACAGCCAATGGATTAAGACAGTTTGCACTTACGCTATGGAAAACAGTTACAAAATAAAACCTCATCCTGATTAGGAAAACAACCTAATGGGGAAAAAGAAGTATCTTTTGCTCAAACTACACATTTTTGCCGTCTAGAATACACTATTCATGAAAGGGCTTTCACTGACTCAGAGTCTGAAACTCTTCTGTTCACAGACCAAAACCATCAAGGCCAAAATAGGCATCCCAGGGTTGTTCTAAACCTGCAGAACCATTTGTCTGTTTCTGGCTTTCAGTTTGTTCTGCTGACAACTGCTACGTAGTGCAAATTATTGGGAGAAATTTTTTTTGTACCTGGAATTCCAGTCTTTCAAATAATAGCTGCAGCTCATACATTTGTCTCCCAGTTGTTTTGCAATAGGTTTTTACAATCTATAATTAAGAAACATTAACTGGAACAAAAAAAGGCACGCTTTCAGGTGTCCTAGAAAACAACCATGTGACAATCATATAACAATTCTCACTGGCATCACTGTGATTTTGTTCACAAATTTCTATGCGTTCACCATATGTAAAGCAACTTAATACTTCACAGTTTGACTCAAGTCATTCTGCAACTGATAAACAACAAACATGCAAATAAAAACATAGTGCAAGCAAAAGTGAATATTAAAACTTCCTTCAGTCTAATGTATTGTTTTCAAAGCCCAAACACCTAGGACTACTGGAACAGACATAAAAGATGAAATCAGAGATGCCAAAAATCTGGTGAGAGAGAAATAAATCCTGAATAATAATAATTACAATAGTTTTAAAAATTAAATTTTATCCATGAAACTAATAGTTGACCTGAAGAATGAGGCTCTGTACTCATATACTTTTATTCCTTACTTAAAATCTGGATTTTCACTTTCCATCTGCTTTCAGTGACAAGTTTGTGGATAGCCTGTAAAACTGTGCAAAAGAAAAAAATAAGTGCAACATAGAGTCTAGTCACAGAATGTTCAAGAATAGTCATCTTATCAGTGCTTGTTTTATCTTAACNCGGGGGGGGGGCGGGAAGGAAAAGAACAGATTTCAGAAGAGGTAGGGTTAAAGAATAGGTTGGCAAATAACACAAAAATCCAAAGAAAACAAATAGCTTGAACTTATAAGATGCTGAGTACACCAATTAAAATGAAAAGTAGCTGACAAACAAATAATTTCTTGAGATCATGTCCAAAGGAACAGTTTCTGCCTTTCTGTGACAGATATACACAGGAAAGGGTTCATCATTTTAGTCACTGCTTGGTCAACAGATTTTTTTATCTGTCTAGACATTCTTTCTAAAAGAACCAAACATCCAAGCAAACAAAACAACAAAAAGCCCACATTTATTTCTTTTTGTGGTGGTCCTCCTTTTCACACATTAACACAAACAAAATGACTAAAGAAAATATGATCTATGCATACGGACCAAGCACATCCTGCAGTTTTATTCAAATTAGTCCCAGTATGATGAACTGAGGAAGATTCCAGCAAACCCAGAGGATTCTTCTAGCCCTGTCATCTCCTATGCATTCCTTCTCTTCTTCCCCTATGAACCAAATTATACTCCAATGTATCATTAGGTACTACTTTATTGCATTCTAATACATATTCACTGCTACTGGTTTCTGGATTTTTGGACTTGGAATAGCTCAAAAATCTACAATTTTTTAAGTAACCAGGAACCAAAGCAAATATTACTTTCTCACTCCAAATCAAATTTAGAACTTTACTTCTAAAACCCAAACACTGCCAAAAGATCAAACCCAGAATTCTCACTGTTGTTCTAGTAGCAGGTTTAAATCCCAGCACTGCCTGTCCTTGCAGTGCTGCCAAGAGGCAGGTTTATTTCACTTGAAATGGAGATTTAAGACTTTGAAAGGGACACAAATCAGCTACCTAAACATATAACTTGCTGGACCTTAGCATCATGAATTTAAAATTTTTGGTAATTTTAGACATCTTGTCCCTGTGACTGTATGCCTTATGGGTAAAGGGACTAAAACTGCCAATAGAAGTTATATATGCTGGTAATCTTTCAAAAGTATTTTTTTGTGTTGCTTGATGCATGTAGTATTAAGCATTCCACAAAATAACATCTTGCACCATTGTGTAACCTCTTTTATTGAAAGGGAAAGTTGTTATAGAATACTAGATAAAAGTACTTGAGAATCACAGAACATTAGAGTGGTGATTAATGGTCTCAGGTCGAGCTGGAGATCCCCCAGGGATCAGTGCTGGGTCTGGTGCTGCTCAACATCTTCATCAATGACATTGATGAGGGGGCAGAGCGTCTGCTCAGCAAGTTTCCTGATGACACCAAACTGGGAGGCTTGGCTGATACAGCTGAAGGCTGTGCAACCATCCACTGAGACTTGGACAGACTGCAGAGCTGGGCACAGAGGAACCAAATGAGGTTCAACAAGGACAAGTGCAGACTGTGCACCAGTACAGGTTGGGAGGTGATCTGCTGGAGAGCAGCCCTGTGGAGAAGGACCTGGAAGTGCTGGTGGATAACAAGTTATCCATGGGACAGCAATGTGCCCTTGTGGTCAAGAAGTCCAATGGGACCCTGGGGTGTATTATGAAGTGTGTCCAACAGATCAAGGGAGGTTCTCCTCCCCATCTACTCTGCTCTGGTGAGACCACATCTTGAGTACTGCATTCAGTTTTGGGCTCCCCAGTTTAAGAGGGACAGGGATCTGCTGGAGAGGGTCCAGCAGAGGGCTGCAAGAATGATTAGGGGACTGGAGCACTGTCTTATGAGGAGAGGCTGAGGAACCTGGGGCTTTTTAGTCTGAAGAAGAGAAGACTGAGAGGGGATTTAATAAATGTTTATAAATATCTGAGGGATGGGTGTCAGGAGGGTCTTCTCACTTGCTCCCTGTGATAGGACAAGGAGCAATGGATGGAAGCTGCAGCACAGGAGGTTCCACCTCAACACAAGGGGGAACTTCTTTACTGTAAGGGTCCCAGAACACTGGCACAGGCTTCCCAAGGAGGCTGTGGAGTCTCCTTCCCTGGAGACTTTCAAGGCCCATCTGGATGCATTCCTCTGTGGCTTGAGCTAGATTGTATGGTCCTGGTGTGGCATGGGGGTTGGACTCAGTGATCTTTTTGGGTCCCTTCCAACCCCTGACATCCTGTGATCCTGCGATTAGAGGTTGGAAGGGACCTCCAGAGATCATTGAATCCAACCCCGTTGGACAAAGCAGGAAATTTTTGTGAACTGTGGCTCAAACCATAGCAACTGTAAGATGGACTTAATCCACTGGTACAAGAAAAATCCTAACAAAAATTGTATGGCACCTATACTAAAATTCTTATGCTGGTTCAGTATGCAGAATCTGCCTCAAAATTATTGCCACAGTAAATTTTCCTTCCTCCTTGTCTAACTAAACCCAAAAATCCAGCATAAATCCAAACACAATTGCATGGAGATAACTTCGTAACTAGCGTGCACTGCAGAGGTTTTGGAAGAAATATCTACAGGCATCCACTGTAAAAGACATTTAGAATACTCTTAAAATGCTCAAGGCCCTTTGATACTCTCAGGGAAACCACCAGACTCTTAGATGAACACACCTAGTGATTGTCAAAGTTTCTACGTGCTGCAAAAACAGGATTTCCCCTCAGCTATTTTGGCTTAGCTAAAGCTTTCACACAAAACCAGTAAAAATAAAATAACTCTATTAAAGGCAAACCAAACAAACAAAATAACACAATGGGAAGAAAACCAGGACTGTGTCATGAAGAATGGTAGACAAGAAACAAATTACAGTGTGCCCTGGCCACTTCAGTTTTCCAAAGCACAATTTAAAATGAGACACAGAGAGAAGTATGCACATGTGGCTAACTCAAATTATGCATCTCACTAGATAATTTCTGGAATTCAGTTTTTCCTCCTGGAAAAAGCTGAAGATCAGTTGCTTTTAGGGTTGTTTATAAAATAATCTTCTATTTATAGAAGAATTGAACAATCGACTTTCTAAACTATGAACTTAGTAAACTTCCTGAACCAAATCATACCTCAAATCCTAAAAAAAGCCCCAAAAGCCCAACCAAAGCCCAAAACAAACAAAAAGCCCCAACAACCTCTAACTTATGCTAGAATAGGATCTACAGAAAAAAAGGAAATTAAGTCAGCAACTCACTCTTCTGGCTAAGGCTAATTTTCCAAAGAGAAGCTCTTTGGAATATTGGAAATATCTTGGCACTCTTAGCTGCAGTTAGCATTTCAAACTTTTTTTGCAGCTTTGTTTTGTAGATTTTGTTAAGTGACTTACACAACTTTTTAGTTCCTTTCAGTTATGCCACTGAATCACTGGTATGACCTTTTTAGCAAGAGTCTGTTGTAGAAGCGAAACTCTTCAGGCTCTATTTCTTTCTTCCAGTCATTACATGGATTAATGGATTGAAGCAGTTGTTTCTCTAATACAATAGATTCTAGCAGAACTCTGAGCTTCTGACAGCCATGAAGTCCAAACTGTTTTTAATTCCCTCTCTCAGACTTACTGGAAAGCCAAAGACAAAGCTATTTATTAGTCTTGTTTTCAGTAGTTCATTGTTGTTATACAAACAACATGGACAGCAACAAAGTGCCTTTGCATTGCACAAACACCAACAGTGAAAATGAAAACAAGACATAAAACAAATAAAAGATGTGTAAAATAGAACAGGCACATGTTACTTCTATTGTTTTCTGTTAAAAATAGAACACAATGCTTATCTTTGTGGGGAGACTACTCATCAAAGCCTGAACAAACTACAGGTTAAGAATATTGTCATCATTAAAATTCTTCGCTATTTTCCATTCTTTACCTACATTCACTTTCTCCTAGAATTACTCTCTTCAGGAACTGAACTCTCTCAGAGAAAAAAAAAAAAAAAGTCCAGCAGATATTGTAAGACAGAAGTGATCAGACTTAGTCCCAGCTACCTAGCACAGTTAAAAGAGCCACTAAGAAAAAATGTGAGATACTGAAGCTAAGAATTTTCACAACCAAATCTTCTCTATCTTTGCAGCTTTTCAAATTTCAGCTCTTGAAAAAAGGCTGCTTAACTTCCAGCAACAATATTTCCTGGCCATGAAACACAACAAAGTCTGAAGTTACTTAAAATGGACAATAATTAGCAAGAAACAGAAAATAGTTCAGTTCCATTTGGGAGGTTTGGTTTGTTTTTTTTTT